>CAEFZX010003157.1:0-183942 GCA_903066825.1 Alfaro cultratus
GCTGTCGATCCTTCAGCTGATGAGAATCCAGATGTCGATTCTTCAGCTGATGAGAATCCAGCTGTCGATCCTTCAACAGGAGGGAATCCAACTGTCGATCCTTCAGCTGATGAGAATACAGCTGTTGATCCTTCAGCTGATGAGAATCCAGCTGTCGATCCTTCAACAGGATGAGAATCCAGCTGTTGATCCTTCAACTGGAGAATCCAGCTGTCGATCCTTCAGCTGATGAGAATCCAGCTGTCGATCCTTCAGCTGATGAGAATCCAGCTGTCGATCCTTCAGCTGATGAGAATCCAGCTGTTGATTCTTCAGCTGATGAGAATCCAGCTGTCAATCCTTCAGCATTTATACGCTTATTACTTATTATTATTTAAAATGTACTCCACAGTTGGTAGCGCTGTCATCTTACAGCAAGAAGGTCCTGGGTTCGATTTCCAGGGTCTTTCTGCAGTTTGCTTGTTCTCCCTGTGCATGGTGGGTTCTCTCCGGTTACTCTGGCTTCCTCCTACAGTCCAAAAACATTTAGCTGGAGATTTTTCTCTCTTGCTCTCGGTGAAGGTTTTTTCCTCTGCTCTCTCCCTGCCCATGTCTGCCCTGCTTTTTTTTTGTCCTGTCTTTTTCTATATTTTTGAAGCCTTTCTTTGCACATCCTCCGAATCTACAAATTATGGATCTGGTCAACCGGTCTCTCAATACAATTGATCAAATTTTCTCGAGAAGACTGGGCACAGGAGAGCTCTCTTGTCCTGTGGGGACACACCCGGTGGGATACACCCTGGATTTATTAATGATAACAGGATTTCTTCTGTTTGGACATTGTGGATTCCTGGCTTATCGACAAATTTGTGACGGACTTGGCCAAACTAGCAAACACTTAGACTGTTGATGTGGACAGAGTTGCAAGTTGGATGTGAGTCTTGCTGAGACTCGAGGCCCAGCTGAGGACTCAAAGCTCACTAACGGGATGGAATCAATCTGGGAGAAGTTGCTAGTTTCGGCTCAGTGGAACGACCAAACTAATTTGGATAATTGGGAACTGAGACGTATTGGAGAGACTTTAGGGAAGATTGAAATTTATAATCTACCCGACCTAAGACATTCTGTATCTGAATTGGCTTTCCAGTGTTGCCTTGGAAGGGCTACATATTTCCAATCTCCTTCCCACCTCACCCCCTCCTGTTATCCATGCAGCTGTGGAGCTGAACGCTCCCAAGGACATTCCTCGATAACAACATCTTATCGGACTTCTGCCGGGAGGCTGAGCAACGTGGTTTCATGGCCCTGTGATGTCACCGCCTTCATTCATGTCTTTGTTTTGTCTGAATGTTGCCATTTGCCCTAATGTGCCCTTTCCTCTTTTTTATTTTATTTTGTTAGAAACTGTGTAGTACTCCCCATTTAAGCCAGAAAAGGATTATTTTAGTTTATTAGTAATATTAGAAATTGTGGAGTACGCACTATTTAGATCAATATTATACAGCCCAGAAATAGAATCAGAAATAGTATTAGAATGACTACAAACTTAGAACCCAGAAATACTTAACAGGAAGAGTCACTACTTAGTTACTTTTATACTACTACTTTTTAGAAACCGTGGCTATTTACTTTTAACCCAGAAAAGGAATTAGTCACTCTTTAGTTTATTTTATCAGAAACTGTAGAGTACTCACTTTTAACCCAGAAAATGAATTAGATTAGTCAGTCTTTACTTTATTTTATCAGAAACTGTAGAGTTCTCACTATTTAGGTCCAGAGGACACTTCTGGATCAACATTGCTTGACTATTTTTTAGACTCCTGTTCTCCCAACACAGAAATTGAATTAGACCAGAGGATACTTAGCAACCCTGTATGATAATGATATGGCTATCGTGACAGAGGTAATTTATAGTATTATTAAACCTCTCACCTATATTTGTAACAGATTATTCTTAACTGGGACCTTTTCTGACAAAATGAAGATATCAAAGGTTTTTCCAGTCCATAAAAGTGGAGACAAGCAAATATTAACCAACTACAGGCCGATATCATTGCTACCACAATTTTCAAAATTATTTGGAAAAATTTTTCATAAAAAGGCTGGACTACTATCTTAATAAAAACAATATACTGAAAGAGCACCAGTACGGCTTCAGGAACAACTGCTCCACAACTTCAGCTGTGATGGAGTTTGTGGAGCACATTGCTGCAGCAGTTGACCAGAAGCTTAATACTGTAGGTATGTTTATTGACCTTTACAAGGCATTTGATACTATTGACCATGCACAACTATTAGGTAAATACAAACTGTATGGCCTACTCGGGGTTTACATATCAGTGGTTAAAGAGTTATTTGAGTAAAAGGCTACAATATGTACAAATTAACAGCACAAAGTCACAAACAGACACAGTAAAATGTGGTCTTCCTCAAGGCTCAGTCCTAGGACTTTAATTATTTATACTTAATTTAAACAATACTTTTGCAGTATCCAGTATTTTAAAGTTTACAATGTTTGCAGACCATACAAATTCTGGAAAAAATAAATGAAATAATAAAAACAATAGAAAAAGAGTTAGCTGAGTTGAAAACATGGTTAGGTTACAGCAGTCCTGACACTCGGGATCTGTGGTGATGACACAATCTAGAGGACAAATCGTGGCGTTGCCGTTAGCATCCAGATTGCGTTTTTTTTTTATTTGTTAACACACAAAACTCCCATATTATACAGTATCAATGTTTTACATTGCCACTGGTCCACCTCCACCACAGGCAACAATGAACCTCACACCGATGAAGACAACCACGCCACGCACACCAGACAGGACAAATCAACTGCCACAAAGCTTCACTGCACTCCAACTGAATATCATTTAAAAAATAATAATAATAAAACTTCTCAAACATGGAGACGTTAAAATATAACGGTCCTCAGAGAGAGCTGGCACATCGCCAACGTTACCCTCGCCTGACAAAACGGTGCACAGAAACCGTGAATCAACGATACATTCTGGTCAATTATGTAATAATAATTATGTAATAATGATAATAATAATGCAAGGATCTTACAAAGTAGTTTTTTGTTTGTTTGTTTTTTTATCCTATACTGACCTAGAAGACAAATAGACAGGAGTCAGCAATGACGATGCCGTTAGCATCCAGATTGCATTTGGGGCAAACCGGAAGTCCATCCCAAAACCAACGTGGAAGCAACGCCCCCCAAACAAAGGTTCCGCTTCTCCACTACCGCTCCTGTCCCCACCTCAGGAAAGCACTATAAATGTGGGCAGATTAACATGCCGAACTGCATACAAAATGTCATTTGTTAATTTCTTTTAGAAATTAGAATAAATTGTACCTGAAAATATTTCAGAATTATAAAAAAAAAAACTAAATACTGTGGTGGCATTTATTTAAGTGCACCACAGTTTGACTAAAATAAGTTGTCATTAAATGAAGGAAAAACTAAACTCATGGTATTCTCTGGTAATGTGCAAATGTCAACTTTCCAAGTCTTGTAGACAAAAATTATCCCAGAGCATGCTGCTTCCACCAACATATTTCACTGGTTAAGTGTTCTGTGAAGGGTGAGTTTACTGCATCCCATTGTGGCAATCCTTAAGACAGTCCTTTTTTGTCACTGTCTTTCAACAATAGCTTTTGAGAGGTACCATAACGCTGACACCGGAGATGTAGTGGCCGGAACCAACGCTGTCCTCAGAGTAGGAACATCCGAGTGGGAGTAAATCCTCACTTAAATCTTCTTTAATTGTGTTTCCCTGCTAAAGATGCTGGAAACTGGGCCGCCAGTGGAGAACACATGATGTTCAATCTGCATTCACAGCGTGGAATAATGCAGCGCGCGTCGCCGCTGATCTACCATGATGAATGGGATTAATCAATCGAAGACAGTACATCTATCCATAAATTAAAAGCCGCACTCATCGCTGAACACTGAGCGCTGTGGTTCTGATGTTATTTTGGTGACGTGATGAGTGGGTGGATTTTTCACAATAAGCACACTATCATCACACATAAAGCGAACCTCAGACAAATAATTAGGGAGCTGTTCAGGAAAATATCTAGAAAACTGAAGATCTGTTACTTTATTTACCGTCAAAAAATTTTTTATATCCTTGCATAGCTCAAGTTTGACCAAGCAATTCATTCTCATTGCACAAAGAAAGAGAAGTTAAGCTGAAAACTACAATCAGCAGCAAAACCTGTAAAATTCATTGCAATCAACTTGAAACCAGGGTTGCCTTTATAAAGTACAAATATACAAATATTTGAGGCTGTTTACAACTATCTGGAATTATTTTACTCTTGAACAAACCAAATATTCTTTGCCTCTTGGGAAAGATACATGCTATAATGTATGTAATTTTGTATTTGATGTGTTAGAGTTGAACTATCTCCTCAGAAATGAACAATATGGCAAAAATAATGAAATGCAAATCTTGCAATTCATTGATTTTTGGTTTGTTTCTCAAAGACACCGAAGCTGCTCGCTTCAGCAGAGGGGCTGGGGTTTCTCGCAGACATGTTGGGGTTTCTCGCAGACATGTTGGGGTTTTTTGCAGAAGTGCTGGGGTTTTTTGCAGAGGTGCTGGGGTTTCTCGTAGAAGTGTTGGGGTTTCTCGCTGCCGAGCTCCTCTCCAAGCAGTCGTCTTCTCTGCCTTCAACTGAATAGGAACATCACAGTGATCATGGGAATCGGATTGTGGATGAAGATGTTGTGGTACAGACAGTAAACATGCAGCTGCAATCAGTACTGGACCTACAAAGGATTTCTCAAAACAGTCATGTGTCAAGATGTATTAGTTTACTTTTGAGATAAAAGTGTACATTAGGTTATAAACCTTTAGATGAGGTTTATAATCTAATGTAGTGACACCTAAATGGCATGTGTATTTCCTTAAATTTCCTTAACCGAGAGAGCTTATAGGAGCCAAACTTAGTGATAACACCAAACTCGTGGAGCAGGAGTCTGAGGTACACACCTCAGGAAGACCCTAGGAAGGGCGCCAGACCAGACGGAGTGACCAGCAGGGTCCTCAGTGAGTGTGCAGACCAGCTGGCCAGGGTCTTCACCAAAATATTTAATTCATCACTGCCCCAGTCAATTACACAGTGCCTGAGGACAGCCACAATAGTCCCGTTGTCAAAATACATCACCATCTAAAGAACCGATGACTGCCAATAAGTTGCTCGGACACCTGTCATGATGAAGTGTTTTGAGAAACTGCTCCAACATCACCTCGTATCCTGCCTCTCACCCTTAGCAGTTCACACACAGAGATAGTAGATCACCCGAGGAGGCAATTGTCACAGGGATGATATGCAAGGTTGCTATTGCTGATTTTAGCTTCGCTATTGATGCCATACTCCCAAATGGACCGACAGCAAAACTATTGGTCATTGGTCTTCCTACCACCACCTGCTTCTAGATCAGAGCAACTCTGCTCTGATCTAGCACAGAGCAGAGCTAGATCAGAAAGTCAAAGAGGGCCCTTAACTTTCCACAGCCCTTAACACTGGCTCCCCACAGGGCTGTGTACTTAGCCCCTACAGTACACTCTGTAGATCTATGACTGTGTCAGCTGTCACTCTGACAATGTTGCCATCAAATTTCCTGACGATAATAGTTGGGCTGGTGTGGTACTGGGATGATAACTTGGTCATTAACATCTTTAAGCTCAAAGATGTAATTGTTGGCTTCAGGAAGAGGAAGTCTGACCTGCAGCCTATATCTATATTTACATTTATCTACATCTACTACATTTCGTTGCTTTGTACTTGTGACAGTGCAGTGACAATAAAGTTGAATTCTAATTCTAATATCACTATCAGTGGGGAATGTGTAAGCTTTAAGGTCCTGTGTGCACATGGATCCAATAGAGCTCTAACATCAAGGACCAGCAATGTCTCCACTTTCTGAGGCTCCTCAAAAGGCTCAACCTGAGGCAGGCGCTGTGCACCGTCTTCTACCGCTGCTCAATTGAGACTCTTCACTTACTGCATATCGGTATGGTTCACAAGCTACACCAGGAGACACAAGACGACTCTACAGTGGGTCACTGACACCCTCCAGAAGCCTTCCCTCCCTAAAAGTCCTCTTTGGGATTTAGCTCCTCAAGATGGCACGCATCATTCTGAGGAACTGTTCATGCCTAGGACATCAGAACTGTTGTTCTTGAATTGCAAATATAGAGGCCAGAGGTCACACGCTAATTGACTTAGGGACAGTTTTCACAACAGTGGCCATGTGCAATTTTCAAGAGCAATTTTTATTTTTCTAATATGCGGTTGCACTATTTAACATTTAGTTATCAATTATTAATTGATTTGTGGTACTTTTGACTCTCCACCAAAGAAGAGATTTTAAGTTTTCATGATTTTCAAAACTATCATTTGTTTATAAAATC
This sequence comes from Alfaro cultratus, assembly GCA_903066825.1. Classification (NCBI taxonomy): domain Eukaryota; kingdom Metazoa; phylum Chordata; class Actinopteri; order Cyprinodontiformes; family Poeciliidae; genus Alfaro; species Alfaro cultratus. The sequence continues at coordinate 6,408 of CAEFZX010003157.1, forward strand.
TTGAAACTGCCTTAAAGCACATGCACAGCCAATCTCTTATGGAGCTGCGAGATCTGTATTTTTGTTTTCTTTCATGCCTGCTACAAATGGAACACAGAACAAATCAGTGTGGCTAGAGACACTGTATACCTGTCACCTTTGCAGATTTGTACTCTTGCAAATTATTCTACATTCAGCACTTCGCTGCTCTTTGCTGCCCTCACATGCCTCTAAAAGGAACTTTCCCCAGCTCTAATGGAAAGCCTCTGCTCTTCTCGTCTGTGCTGCTGCAGTCTGATGAAGGCTATGTCACTAAAATGTACAGACTCCAGAGAACTAAAGAGCTTGAAAATTCCTTGAGACTGTTTGTCTTCTTAGGGAGAGTATATGTGTCAAATGTCTACTGATACACTAACTGTAAAAAATAGCATCCATTTCTAGTTTCAAATAATAATAAAATAAACTGTTACCTTCGCTGAGGACTTGAATAGCGAGGTAACCATCCAGCAAAGAGGTGAATCCTGTCAGACCCCCCATGGCTGCATAAGGAACATCTTTGCCAACAGGCTGACCTCTTGCCAGCCTCTCTTGCTTTGTCTCAACCTGTGAAGAATGGGAAAAGTACTTTATATGTGAAATACTGTAACAATAAGCTGACAAAAATGCTCCTTCAGATGAAGCTGTTGTTGTCCACGACCACTCACTAAGGTACGGTGCTCAAAGCTGGGTCGACCGCACCCACAAGTGTAGGGACTGTGGAACCCAGAGCAGACTTTGCCTGAAAAATAACGCATTATTTTCAAGTAGGTTAAAAAAGCATTTTCTGGTTTGTAGCGAACATATCTTGAAAGTAGGGATGTCTGACTCACACTTCTTGCACAAGTGGCCTGCAGCTTCACTGTGATCCTGCGGTAAATGCTTACACTTGCAGCGCACCATCACACCTCCAGGCTGAGGAATATAGTTATAAGAAGAACAGCGACAACCGCTGACCTTGCACCGTAGAGCAATGGGCCGCTCAGAGGGAATCACCTCAAACTCTGTCTGATGCTGCTTGTATCTGGTGGAGATTGATTCACGTGTATACATTGCATTGCAAAAGTATTCATACCTCCTGTTTCCACATGTATGAAGAAGATGAATGTGTCACAGTCAGGTCACAAAGTAATATCCTACCTGTGTTCACAAAAGCACTGTGTTTCAGGGCCAACCTGCTTGCAGTCAATGCCCCCTGGTACACCAAAGCTCACATATAACCTGTTTTTCATACGTAGCGGTAGAACCCTTCTTTTGTACTCTTCATATTCCTCTGGAGTGAAAAGTTTTCCACCATCGTCATCACCAACGATCCTTAAAAAACAACCAAAAATCAATAAAAACTATAAACAGGTACAACACAAGCTTGAAAGTCAAAGGTCTTCATATTATTTAGGCATTTATATTTCAATTGTTCTAGACGTTGCTCTGAACAATTGAAATATAAAAGACAGTTGATGGTTTTGCCTCAAATTCATGGAAAACTATTTCGAAATAAGTTAGCAGATAAAATGTGCTGGCACGTACCTTCTGTACTCCGCATAGTCATCCACTGCTTCCAAAGCCGTTTTATTCTTATTTACGGGGGTCATTATCATTAAATTAAAACAACGGCATTGCAAGTTATACTTGTTTGTGGCCCGCAGCATATGTTGCTATGGAGATGGTTTTAGGGGTCCCTCTAACGTTCGCAAAGGGAACTGCAACAACTATATTAATAATCGAAATAACATGAAATCTTATTTTAAACAAAGCAAGAACAGTGAAGAAAAAACATAGGCAAACACAGGTAAAACTCAAACATTAAAAAGCAACAAAACAATTTTTAGTCAATTAGCAAAACTAGCTAAAAGGCTTCGTATTCGCAAACAATATCTTTCTCTAAGACGTGCATGAAAAAATAGTCATTAGTAAGTGGCGTTAATATATACTTTACTTGATCAAGTGCTACTTGTTGTGTAGTTTTTCATTAATATAAAAAACGGCGATCGTAAAGGTAGGTTATTTTCAACAAACTGCACCGAAATACATTTCCCACAATGCAACGGCTTTGACGTTCCGAAGACGTTCCGGGGGATCCATGACAGCACATTAACACGGTCCCATGCCTACAAGTAAAGCAGCTGACGAGTTTGGGTTGTTTTTTTTCTATCGAAGCCGTCACCACATTGTCGGCAGAGCAACGACGCCGAAATAAGCAATAAAGCGGAAAGCATTTCCGCACACCTTGCTTCTCAGCTGAGACTGTTTTGTTTGGTTTTTTTTTTTCATTTAACGGAAATGGTGGCATGCCAAAGACATTTCTCCAGCGGTAGCGAAACGAGCCGCGGGGCGGCGAAGAGCAAGCATCGTCCGTCTGAAGCTCGTCCCGGTCCCAGCACCTCTGCAGCCTTTAAATTTCCTCTTAGGACCCAAGGTATCGACTCAGGACACACGGTGGGGGCCATGCTTCTATTTTTGACGGGCCACACATATCTGCTGACAAGTGTTTTTGTATACTGTGTGTTTGGAGAGCTTGTTGCGAGCTAACGCATCGAGCTAATACTGACAGGAAATCTTTTAAGTTTAAATAATTGTGAATCCGTCAGTGTCCGTATACGTTGGGCGTTGACATGTTGTGTAGTACATTTGGGTATTGAGTAAATGAGTCCAGACTCATTTACACAAAAAGCAAACTTGCCAGGGAGTATTTCTTACTGGGCGTTCACTATTATGTGCTCCTCTGGCGAAAGGCTATTGACTTTTCAGTATATATTGTACACTTAACTGATTAAGTCACTTGGTGATCCTGTCAGCTGTAAAATAACATCTGACAGCTGCTGTAGTCACTATTTAACTTGGAGGTTATCCATTTTGACTGCTGTGGTGTTTGTGCCTTATCAGTCAGTCAGGGAAACATGCTACATTTAAACTACAGTATTTATTTGTGGGATATTATCATACAAATTGGATGATACAATGTGGCACTAGATATGTCAAAACAGGAGTATTACAAGTTGAAATTCTATGGTAGCTACTTTTAGATTATTTAAGTTCTATTGAAAACTTGAAAAATTTTGACCCAAAATTGCAAAAAAACAAAACAAAACAAAAAACAAAAAAAAACTTAATTATATGTTTTTTATTTTTAGGAATTGCTATGAAAGTAAAAAAAAAAAAAAAAAAAAAGTTTTGCATTTTTTTAGAGGTTAGAATAAATGTCAGTAATTTACTTTTTGATCACTTTTTGTCAATTTTTTTATTGTTGAATATGTCTTCACCATTTAAACAGCTCTAGATAATATTATATTTGAATATGTGTCAAAGGAAAAACATTGTAGATAAATCCAGAAATTAAGTCAAAATATAGCTTTCAGTTTTTTTGATTAAATCTCACTTTGCATGTGTTAAAAGAAATGCACCAAACTCCTGAAAAATCTAATCTTTTGTTTGCTTGTTTGTTTCTGGGAGCGAGGGTTTGGTTCAAAATTTCACCACCAAGCTCAGGCGATGTTGTGAATTGGAATAAGGGGGAAAAGAAGATCACACACTTTATTCAGGAAGTGTCTTGCTCTAAAGTTATCTATAAAAACTCTATATATACAGCTGCAAATAAAAATCTGTTTTTGACTAGATACCATGGACCGTAGCATCAATTGACTCCGAGATAGTAACATAATTATTGACACTGGATCAGTCTGATCAGTTTAAGCTACACAAGAACCAGTTGCCAGTACTAAGATATTTAAAAATTGTAGTTTCACAACTACTAAAATGTGACATCATATCATTCTTACTCCTCCCCCGCCTGCTGAAATACTTTCCACTGGCTTGCAGAAAACAGAAACTTCTGAATTATTTCTGGTCACAAAAAAAACACAGCGTGGAAGCTAAAGGAGCACTTCCCATCTCTCCTATTTAAATTTCCTGTGGGATCAATAAAGTATTTTTGAATTTGAATTTGTAACAGGATTTTGAAAACTACAGCCGTGTGCAGACTCAACTGTAGCAGACAGCTCATCTACATAACAAGCTTGTTTAGCTTATTGAATTTTTGTATCTTTATCAAGTGCGACTACGAAGGTAGAAAGGGACTATCTATAACACGCAATAACAAGCAAATATGATTTTAGTTGAGGGTGTGGTCTACATATTTTTAGGCTATTTGTCAAAAATAATAAATGTCATCTATAACATTATTTCATCATCAATAATCTATATGATATTTTTGTGTCAGTAACGATTGTTACTTTCTCACTTGAAAAAATGCAATTAACATGTTTTGTGTTAACATGATGTTGTGAAACCACCGTAGACTTATCATACTATGAAAATATGATACCACCCCATGCCTGTTTCCGGAATTGTTGTAAACATCTTGCACATTTATATCTATAACTATCTGTGAACTAAACCAAGCCAGATGTAGTTATATTGTGTAATTGTAACTAATCTGCTGAGACCAAAACGATTTCTAGGGCAGCCTTACACATACAGAGTTGAGATGTTTACACACTTTCACCATACGTATGCATCTCAAAATCATTTTGGACTTTTAGAATGGTAGTTGAAGCTTTTTATCTGGGTTTTTTAAAGGTGGACAGAATTTTACAACAATTTCAACTTGTCTTACTAGAATTATGCAAATTTTATTTAATCCCCAGTTAAAATTATTCAAGCATGCTAAAAAATGTATACGTACATCCCCATTTATAGCTGGATAAATGTTTTGAAGAAACCACGCATTATTTCAGAGGATGCTGACCAAGAAATGAGGGGGAACATTTTACAGTCACTGAAGGCAAAGGTTGAGGAATTTGGTAACCATCACTAAACATATATTTAGAGGATTCAAAGAGAGGCTGTCAAACCTACAAACTCGATACAGACTGTTAACACTCATAGTGGATTGCACAAAGTGGATGGCGTATTAAAAAAGGAGAAGCACCTCCTGCCTTTTCCAAAGAGATAAGAATCTCAAACAACAGTGGAAACAGGTTTTAAGAATGTACAAAGCATGCTAACATGAGCCTCCTGGAATAGTCCCTCCTGGAATCCTATGAAAATATGCTGGGCTATGCTTCAGAAAAGTCAGATCTTTTATTACAACCCTGTGTGTTAAATTTCAACCCAGTTTTTATTGTTTAGTAAAAAGATTATAGTTGTTCTATTTTGTTTATTATAGCCTTATCCAAATGCATGTTTCACTGTCCAAAATGCATGGAGATTCAGATTGTGTACTATGAATGTAAGTCGGACTTCAAGTAGCACTTCAGTTTGCAAAGTGATGCAAATTGAAAAGAATGCTAGAGAGTTCTTGTTGCGTTTAACGTGTCGAACAGTAAAAATTGCTTTGTCATGCTTTTAGCTACATTTTTTTTCTACTAGAGCCTGGTTTTTGCACAGGTCAGAGGAAAGGACATCCATATCTTCAAAGCCTCAGCTCAGATTCAGATTGTGTTACTTCATCATTTCATAATTTATAAATTCAGCCGCTGTCCCCTTTCTGAACCTGAACAGGAAGTGACACTCCCACACCCACAAAACTCTCCTGAGAACGAATTTGGTGACAAAGTTACGAAAACTGAAAAATGATCACCTAATTTTTATTCTCTATGTGCACATTGCCTCCTTAGCCCTTATTTTCTTCATTTCAATAGCGATTGTGTGGGTAAAATGAGAAAAAGAATGCCCTCCACGATCCTTGTCTGTTGCCCGGTTTTCTTGTCTGGAGCTGCAGAATGGGCCTCTATGAAATCTAAACTTGTAATTGGGTTTCTGGGCTAAAAGGACTGAAAGAGATTTGTCTGAGTGGACTATTGTGTGCCCAGAGCCAAAGCAGCAAAAAAAATCTCTAATATAAGCAAAGTAGCTTAGGACGTAACTTTCATGCTGCCTATATTTATAAAGAAAATCTGAAAAATGTCATTTTCTAAATCATGAGTTCTAAATAAAAGGTCTGTTTGAGCATAATAAAATAATGCTGCATTTGCATAGATTTTAACTGTATTAATTGTGGGGGTTTTTTGTATTTTTTTTAATTTTTTTTAGCATAGGTAACTATTCCTGTGGAGCCTGTACGCCATGACTGCATAGATGATTCGGTGTTCAAGATCTCACAAGCAAAGAACAACTCCAGAAGCTCCTGATCGCTGGTTTTTAAGGGTATCAACTTGCGTCTGGTTGCGCTTCCTGGCTTCTGCAGTTGCTCAGCACTTGCTCACCTCCTCCTTGAGAGGCAGGATGTTGAACTCTGACCTTACTGAAAGAAAAGGCACCACTTTTTATAACTTTACATAATTGACTGCACATCAAAGATCTTTGGCTCTTTGAAAGGCACCTCTACCACCCCCACACCCCCATCCCTCTTTCATCCCTGCCCAGTACCATGCTGGGTGCACTCTTTCTGCGGAGGAACATGTCCCAGAAGCTGAGTGTTCTGCTGGTGGTATTCGGGTTGGTGTGGGGACTGATGCTGCTGCGCTACACTGTGCAGCAGCCTCGCCATCAGAGCAGCGCCGAGCTGCGCGAGCAGATCCTGGAGCTCAGCCGGCGATACGTCAAGGTCCTGACGGAGGAGAACCAGAACGCGCCGGGGGGGCCACAGGGAACGTCCATGGCAGGATATGGTAAGCAGTTTCCGTCAAAGTTATGAGCTATAGCCGAAGTATTCAAACCCCTTGAACTTTTTTTGTATTTTATCACAATACAACCAGAAACGGGATACTGCTGTAACAGTTTACTTTATTGGGACGAAAACAATTAATTGACTTCCGATTAATTGTCAATTAATAGTTTCTTATATTAAAATTAGTTCCAATCGATTAACTAAAAATGTCAACTTAGACCTCCTTTCAGTATGGTAGTTTGGCCACCATTCAGAAGAGGGCGTTGCTGTTCATTCTGAAGCAGAGCCAGTTGATACAGAATAAAAGATGGCAGAGCCATACAAGAACAGGAGTCCGGTGTGGGATGCAAAGACTTTGAGAACACTTGACAAGCTCCTTACATTTTCTCTTTTATTTTCTATTCAGCAACTTAAATAGTTGCTGTTTTGTTACATACATGTAGTGTATTTTTATAAATGTCTTAAGTTCAGTAATGTGAGAAACCCACAATTTTATGTTTTTTCAGTCAGTATTTAATACAGCTGACACAATATAATGTTAAATTAAATGTGTTTTTTAATAGAACATATTATGATAAATTTAAATGTAAAGACGCTCAGCCCTTTTCATACACAGAAAATAGAAGTTTTAAGAAAATGGCTGCCTGTCAATTAATTGTTAGCCGACCAACATGATCTGTTAACCATAGATTAACTCGGTAGATCCCCCCCAGTGGTTCCCAAAAAATTTCTGGGGCCCCTATGGATTACAATAACCCCCCCCCACCAAAAAAAAAAAAAAAATCAGCTGGGCACACATATCGTTCAACCAGGCATAAACTTATACACATATTTTGTTTTCAAACTCCACTGAAGTTTATTTCACACTTCAGGTTGCAACAAAACACACTACAAGCCATCTTTACAGTGAAGCACTTTTAACTTTTTTTTTTTTTTTTTCATCCATACCTCTTCCTGCGGCCCCCCTGCAATGGCACTGCGCCCCCCACACTTTGGGAACCACTGGATTAACTCATTAATCATTAGCCTGCATTCCTAATTGTGATTGTGATAGACAAAAAAAAAAAAAAAAAGTAGTGCATAATTATTAAAGCGTCACAAATATTAATCCACTCTCTTTTTCTAATTCCGTCTGTGACCTTTCAGCTGACCTGAAAAGGACCATAGCTGTGTTGCTGGATGACATTCTGACACGGCTGGTCAAACTGGAGGGAAAAATCGAACTGGTGGCGAATTCCTCTTTAACAAACACATCCCATGCAGCAGCTGCAGCAGGGGTTCCCGCTGGCCTGCAGAAAGCTTCCAAGCAGGAGTCACCAGGGAGCCATCCTGGGATGTCGCGTCTTCATCCACACATCCCTAAAAGACCTCGACCACTTTAAGAAGCCCCCCCCTCCATCACTGCTCACTGGTGTATCGGCACCAAGTGATCGAGTAGCAATAGAGATATTCATGGACAGCCAAAATCCTGAAGTGCTGGATGTGAAAAGCCCAGTTGGAGAAAGAAATGGACTTCTCCTGCATTTCCTGCTACATTGAGACTGTCCTGTTAATATTTTATATTTGCATTGCAAACATTCTTTTGCCTTCATTTCTTTTTTTTTTTTAGGGGTTTTTCTCTTAACCCTGCAGCTTTTGAACTTTTTGACTGTTAAAGTAAATGCAGAGAAACCAAAACAATCAAGCTGAATATCTAATTAGAAATCTGACACAAAAAAGCCTTATTTTAAATAGATTCACAAGACAAAAACTGAGCTCAACCTTACACTCATAATAATGAAGAATGATGATATTTTAGAGTTTTTAGGAGGGACCGATAAATAAGATTGTTATTTTAGCCTCATTGTTAAGCCTAAATAAAGTTTGCTCTTAAGAGAAAACCCAAAGAATATTTTTTACCTCTTCGGTCAAGGCAATATAAATGTGTGTGTTTTGCAGTGAGAGTTGGTGTGGAATGACAGGATGATGCTTGTCCTACCACTGTAAGCATCTGTCCCGAGTGTGTGGGCTTCCCATATCTATTGATACCTAATGAATCCCATGTGCCGTTTAGAACTGTTTCAATTGAGGTAATGAAGAACATTGAATGTACTGCGTCATCGGTAGATCTGTATTGTTCAGGATTCATATTGCACTGTGATTATAGAGACTGTCTCAATACACTAGGCTCATCTTTCTTGTGCTTTAGAAATGTTTAAAGGGGAGGGAAATATCCTGGAATGTTTGTTCCAGTTTTTCTCCTTTAGTTGCTTTCTGTATTGCTAATAAACTGGTGAAATACCTCACCAGTTCACTCATTTGCAGAATTTCTTTTTTTTTTTTTTTTTTGAGCACTTAAACAGGCTATTTGGGAGTTTTGTGTGACAATGTCAATGTGGATCAAGAAAACGCTATAATTAAAAACAGGCTTTGCTTCATTTTGTTGCTTGGAAATTAACAACTGAGCTAAAGAGGCTTGAATTACTAAGTGGTGCTTTGACGATAATGCTGTGATTGCTTCATAATCTTAAAGTGGAATATTAGGTCAGCCAGCTACTTTGAGAACAATTTCCTCATAATTTGATAGAAGTCAAGTGTTTCTTATTTTGAATCAGTTTTGGGTCAAATTTTGTCTCAGAAGGCAATTAAAGTCCTGATATGCCTATTTATGGTCTGTAACTAATTTGCATTTAGATTTTGCACAGCAAAGGTATTCACCTTTCTTGACATCTTCCTGTAAAAGCAAACATCAATACCTTTTATTGTGATTTTATGTGTTGAGCCAACACAAAGCAGTTCATAATTGTAAAGTGGAAAAAAATGTTTGGTTTTCAAATATTTAAGAAATAAAAGTCTGAAAATAGTAACATGTATTTACATTTAGTTTCCTGAATCCCCTTTTGCTACGTTTACAGCCAAAGTAACCTGGTCAGTCTGGGTGGACAGTGTCTTTGAACATCAATTGTCAAGTCTTACCACAGATTCTGGATTTGACTGGACACGTTCAATTCACTTCACAAATGCTTTATTAATCCCAAAGGGAAATAAAATGTAACTCGTACTATCCAAAGTTCTTCAAACAGTGGTACTAGTAGGATCTGTTTTATTCAGCAGCTATGTCTCTTATAAACAGCCAATGCGCTCCAAGATGGTGCTGGTCATTTTACCTCTTTCCCTTTTCGTACTTGACTCTTTTGAGTGTAAATTGGAGTTTCCCAGGAGTATGTGTTTTGTAAAAGCCAATGAAGATTCAAGGTATTTAAAAATATTTCAAATCCAGGAGTAGGATTATCTCACACTCATAGTGTGCCCCAGGAAATTAAGTTGTGTGACTAAAATAACACAATACATTGATGTATTTTTATCAGTTTGTGGTATAGATCACCTTGACCAGCAATTTGTCCTCCATTTTAAAGTAACAACTTCCCCATTACTTGTATCCAGGTCATCCACCAACTGACCTTTAAGAAATGCACACAGTCTCTTTGAAAAATAAATAAATAGAATAGGAAGAATTGTCACATTGGGAAATGAAGCCTGAAGTGATTTTACTATCAATCATTGACTACTGGATATCTGCAACACATAGAAAGTTTTTCTATTAAGTTTAAGTTACCTGCTGTGGAGAGAGGCACCAGTCCCTCCAGTGTGTAGCTGGTTAGTAGATGGATGAATAATTACAAAATATATTTTTTAAAAATCTAACCTACAGTCTGAGCTGTTGGGCTCTAGAAATTGATATTTTACTAATAAGGATGTTATTGTAAATGTATTAACACTTTTTTTTTTATCGATTAGAAACCCTATTTTTGATAACAAAAGGGAATCAGGACTCAGGAATTTGATTTGATTGTGTGTTAGAACTGCTTGCCATACCTTCGCTTTGCAGATAGCGGGGAGCCATTCACAGCCCAGGGTTTCCTTGTTGTTGCAAAAATGTGCTTAGACCCAACCTACCTTATCCACCAATCACAGGAGAGCGTTTCCTCCCACTATATCTCTAGCTCATCCACGGTTTCACAAGGAGAAGGTAAAAGATTTACGTTTTTTTAACACAAAAAGACAGTAAACAGTCGACTGTATTGTCGCCTTCCTACCTGCTGCCATGTTTTCACTGACGCGAAGTACTTAAGAACCTATTTTAGGTTATATTAAACATTTTTGTTAGACCCTTTTGCTGTTCGTTTTATGCTGAAGCTTTTCAGTTGATACTAACCAGTTACAAAGTGACACTAACCACCCGACACGATGAGATAAGGTAAGTAGTCATACGTTGTACATTTTCTTCCTTTTTTTATTAGCCCGTTTTAAGTTTGTATTAAGGTGGTATAATAAAACAGTGATTTCGATATTATCTGGAGTCCTTGTAAATGTCTCTTCTAACTATATTTAGCTCGTGACGGTTATTGGTTCATTATATTTGGAAAAACCAACACCCTCCAGTATAAAATTCAATTGTTTCAACCCTTGTGTTGAAACAATTGTGCAGGTCCACCTATACAACGTAATAGTTTTGCCTGCTTTAGAATTGACAGATATAGCTATATGGATTAGAACTGATGTGTTTCAGTTATTGAAACTATAGGGATCCTTTACACAGGATCCCACAAGATTAAGCTTAGAACCGTTAGGGTTGCTATTTATGAGTATGTCCAGGTACTGTATAGTAAATGCGTTTGATCGAGCTTCCCTTTGCATGAGTTACTGCATCAGTGTGACGTGGCATGGAGGCAATTAGCCTGTGGTTGTACTGAGGTTTGAGATTGCTTTGATAGCATAATTTGGGTAATTTCCATTATTGCAAATGGAGTCTCCATGGACCGCAGACTGCCTGTGGGATTTAGGTCAGTTTAGGTGAGATGATAAATTGATCAATGAACCAAGTCTTGGTGCTCTTGCTAGTGTGCAAGTCCTGCAGGAAAATGGGATAGGGTTAGGGTTACCCATTATCTCACTCTTAAATTTAAAATTGAATTAAAAACACTGTTTTATGTATTTATTTCCATTTCAAAGTGTCCCATAAATACTCGCTTGAAGGAACAGTTTTCTTGATGAGTTAATGGAATGTGAAATGTCTGGCTTTTTGTTTTTATTAGCCGTGATGATGTAGATCTGCCACAAGATGTCAGTATCGTCTTATATTCCTTAACCAAAGAAATGAAGCATCTTCGTTCAAAAAGGATTTACTCTCTGGGAGCATTTGCTTTTGCAAGTTAAATTTCACCAAAAAGGAGATGTCGCTTCTTCTTTCTCTCCTCTTCCTCAGACAATAGATTGTTCCATCTGGAATCTCCTGAAATCTACAGCCACAGCCATCCTGCTCAGGAAGAGCAACGACGATGTTAAGCCTGGACTTTGCTTCACTTTTTGGACAGTGATATCATTTAGCTTTGATTTACTGTTAAAAATGTAGACAGTGCTGTGTTTTCAGTCGATGTAAAAAGTCTTTCTCACCTTATTTCTCCGCAAATGAGGTGTAGAATTATCCTAACAAATGCGGGTATGGCAGAATATGATAAACAAAAATATCATTTAGACAAGTTATGATTTGTGAGTAGGAACGCAGAAATATGCTCTTACCCTAGAGGGAAATTTTCTCTTATTGTCTACCTTCTGCTGCAGGGGGTCTCCATCATCCTAATTATGTAGGCTCTCCTTCACTATCAAAAAGGATGCAGCGCCATTATTAACCATAATGAAGATGAAGACAGATCAGTTTTATTTGTACTTTGCAGCAATACAAGTAAATTTCTCGTTCTTTCCACAGGCAAATACTGAGTGGCTTCATTCAAAGTTCAGCCTCTCCTCTCTCTTCTTCTGTGGTGCTTTAAAGGAGCGATTTAAATCTGCAAGTATTCATCAACAGATTTCTTGAAATCGGAACTCGTTTACATGCATTAGATGTCCAGAGCCTCATCCTCAGGCTTACGGCTTTTTTTTTTCTTTTCTTTTTTGCATTTTGCAGCAGATATTACAGCTTTTTAGCGAACCGGTAGTTATCCCGACTGGTTGCGCTTATTGCTCAAGAAGAGGAAACAATGAGGACACTTGATTTTTACACCCTGTGTCTGGTGAACATGTTTAACAGCGAGCGTCACAGATTTACCTCAGTGTTACTTCGCTTTGACTTTATGACTTTCAGTGTACTGGGCTATAAAATAAAGTGTTTTGGATCAGTTGCTTGGTTTTTGTTCAAATTTAGTCGCTATTGTCAGTTGACAAATTTCCAATGTTTTAAATGATTTTATCTTGCCCAATAAAAGCACCAAACTGTAGGGTTGCATAGCATGTCCCTCTTTTTTTTTTTTATCAATCAACCTCACTTAAGATGTAGATCTTTATATCTTTAAAACACCATGTCATGATGAGATTTTTTAACTTGCTTTACTATTTTGTCATGAAAATCTCAGGCTTCCATGCAAACATGCATAAAATGGCGTCACAGAAGGGCACAGAGAACTTACCAGTTCTTTTCATTGCATCCTTTTGCCTGTTTCTTTGACTTTTTTCTTGTTTATCTGCATGTTTTTAAGCAAATTCTTCCTTTTAAAGGGGTTTACTTGTATGCTGTCCCCAGAGATTACCAAGGCTTATCTGATCAGCTCTCATCTTGTGCCTTTTGTGATGTCATCAAACCTAATCTAATCATACCAGATTTTTTTTATTTTTATTTCTTTTGGTTATTAAGAACTGTATTTTGTGAAACCCTGCAGTACAAATCCATTCTTCTTTTATTTCCAGTTTTATTGTCAGTGAAAACAAAAATACTCCATTGGACTCCATTTTTAATGAAAACAATGAGAACATGCGCAGAAGACTTTCTTTCAGCGTTTTATTGAGAGCTTTCAGGCACAAACAGAAGATGAACATAACGCTGCATTTATGTCAAGATCAAAACAATGCAACTTTCAAATGTTTCAAGCAAGTTTTTCCCTCTCACCGTGACATAAGCTAATAACACAGTGTGAATGAATAACATAAACAGGGCTTGCTATTAACTAAACTATGTCGGAAGTCAAAAAGAAAAAAAACAACCACCTTACAGGCTACATCTACTATAGAAATCCTCGTCTATTCACTGACACATATTTGTTTGTCATTTTTCTTCTTAGAAACTGGGAGCAAAAAGCATCTCTCATGTGAATGGGCTAATTAAACAGGTAGACTCTTAAGGAATGGAGGTCACTTTATCTGTAGACCTTGCTCCACTCAGAGGGAGTCAATCACTGCTGACACGTCCCAGGGGCCTCTCAGTGTTCTGCATTCATTCATGCAGGTTCAGAGATAAGTCGTAAGGCTCCAAGGTAAATGACACGTTGAAGTGACACGAGGTTCAAACTGTGCAGTGTTTTTTCAATAAAGATTTAATTAGGTCTTTATGTGGTAATTGAGGTTTTTATCTTGCTTTCCAGTTGCTTATGCTGAGCGTTCTTACAGAACTGTTGAAAGTTACTGTTCCTTAAAGTCAAATTTGGCGTCAACACCTTCTACCATCTCTGAGCAGGTGCAAGTGGAGTAAAAGAAGGCAAAGGCGGGTACTAGCCTTGATTATGAGGGTAAATATTCTGTTTTATGATCTTGGTCCCCCCCATACATTAAGGTTACTCAATGCAACTGGTATGGTGACAGTAGCTTAGCATCTGTAGAGCGGAATGTAAAAACTGGGAGGGGACTTGCGTTGTTTGGAGTTTATTTAGAAATTTGATGCAGAAGTGAATGAAATCCTTCACAGTTGATAGAATTTAAATAGTTTGAAGCTCAGAAAATAAGGACCGGATCTAGATTTTACATCCAGATTATCCCCTGCTTTCAACAATTTTGTTGTACAAAAGTAAACATTAAACATATACGTATACTAAGAGCTACGTACAAGACTTTTTCTGACAGCAGGAAGCCATGGAAAACACTACAAATGTTGGCTTAAAACAAAAACTGGTGAGAGATAAAGATAAAAACATCACTTCTGATCTGACTATGTTGAAATAGTAGACATGTTTTTCTGTGTGCCTTTCTAGCCTTTTTTAGTAAGAAATACTTTTAATACGGTGATACATACCAAGATCTAACATTTGATGCATGTCAAGTGTGAATTTTAATTGTGCTGTGAAAACTAGATATTGAAAGGAGTTTATAACATTTTTTTCAAATTAAAAATGGTGCTTGAATGCATCACAAAAGGCTTTGTTTTGCCTTTTTTTCCCCCAACTGTAAGCTAAATTGTGTCAACCTGGGAAAGTGATTTCCCATAAATTTGAGAATACGCTTATAATGACTTTTATTCAAACCAAAAGGGGGAGAAAAAAAAGAATGATCACAGCATATAAAGGCTTTCTGGAACCAAACAAATTTGTGAAAACAGCCTAAATACTTGCTTTCGTAGTTCTTAAGAATAAAATTCATGCACTGTTACACTTAAAACTTTTGCACAATTTTTAAGTTTCAGATCCCGTGAACAACTGCTTCATATCTATTAAAACAAGAACAATTAAATGCTTTCCAAATTCTTTAAATTGTGCATTTTAAATCCCATTATTCACTGTCTGTTGCATGTTTGGCAGCTTGGCACAAAACAGTTTTTTTGGGGGGTTTTTAAATATATTTCTTTCAGGCGTGACAATGCAAAACCTGATTACAATAAATATATATATATATATTTTTTTAAATGAAAGCAAATTTGGCTCGCCAGACAAAAATGAAAACAGTAAACAAGAACAGAGGCAGCAGTCTAGAGGAGAAAGTTTTCCAATAAGATTAGCACAGAGCTGCATGCCAACGCATGGCCGTATAGGCTGCACTCAGGCTGAAATGTGTGACAAAGTCTGCAAATATCCGTGTGACCCTTTGAGAACACACACTTTCAGCACAGCAGGAACACGTGCTGCAAAATATGCCAGAAAAAAAAATAAAAAATAAAAATCCTGCCCTCTCAGAAGTGTTTTAAGTAACTACATTTTATTATTCAACACTAAGTTTAAAATTTGTTCAAATAAATGCAAAGAAAGAGAAGCAAAGTGATCTTAAATGATTATTCTAGACACAACATCATTTGCATCAATTTAGATCAGATCAGTTTGAAGTTTAGAACAAATAAATAGACACTTGTTGCCCTCTGAACCCAAACAGTGCTATAACGGTGGCTGTTTTTAGCTCTCATAAGTTGTTTTAAAGCAAACTGAAGTGTTATTTTTATTGCAGTAAAATAGGATCACTTGTAAATAATTGTTTAACTTGCCATAAACATCCTCAAATTCACTCTTTTCCAGCTTTTTGCAATTTTTTAAGAGTAGAAAACAAAGCGTACAAATTCTTCACTTGGCTGAATCTCTTCAAATAACAATAAAAATGGTTCTGCTGAGACATAAAAGCAATTTTAAGCATTTTCTTGCAGTACAACGACACGTGCTGCAAAAAAAGGAGATTTCCGTTTTTTGCATATTGTTTTGAATCAAAGGGGGGGGGGGGCAACACCCGCCATTTTCTGATGGGTCTCAACACACAACAAAATCTGAGCAGAAGACAATTTTTATTTATTTATTTATTTTTATTTTTTTCTCATAGTTTTGGAAAGCACCTTAATGCAACAGAAACCCTTCTGCTTGCACCTTAACTGCAGCTCCCTTAACGCAAAGATTGTTTGCATCAGTTCAGTTACTGCAAGACTCTCCTTCAACATGGCGTTCACAGCCTGTGTTCCCTCACTCTGGCTGTCCGAAGCGGTCAGTCGCAGGGTTTAAATGGCGCCAAGTTAAATACA
Organism: Alfaro cultratus; assembly: GCA_903066825.1. Taxonomy (NCBI): domain Eukaryota; kingdom Metazoa; phylum Chordata; class Actinopteri; order Cyprinodontiformes; family Poeciliidae; genus Alfaro; species Alfaro cultratus. Next base: position 22,763 of record CAEFZX010003157.1, read on the forward strand.
TGTATATATATATATATATATATGCAGGGAAAGAAAAGGATTGATTTAAATATATATACATATATATTTAAAATGTACAGTAAAAATAAAAGCAGTCTCACCGGAAGACAGAAGCTCTGGACTCACTGTAGCCTAATGGGGGTTTGTTTGCGCTTTGGAGACGCAGACTATATCTTGGAGAGAGGCCAATAACGGCTCAAAGTTGGGCTATAAGCTGTGTTTTACTTAAACAATCCACCTCCCCCATCTTTTTCCTCCTCCCTCAGCCCTTTCCCCTTAGAAATACCCCCACCCCCCCAAAAAAACAAAAAAAACGTGCAAAAGCAGCTCGATTTCTTTGTCTAATCTGCAGCAAGCGCACGGATCTTCCCCACACAGGATGCAGCTTTGCTCTGAAACTTTACGTTAGTTTGCACCCCCTATGGAATTTGCTCTGAAACTCGGAAGAGGGAGACATGGGGGAGGGCGGGGAGACTTTTTTCTGTACATTCCTCAGCGATACATTCACTACTCCTCCCGCAGAGTCTCCCCACACAAACACACAGAGTCAGAGGGAGGCTGCAGCCATGCATCAGTTCATTTAAACCGACAGGGCGAGGAGAGAGAGTGCAAATGGCTGCTGTCTATACATCCTGGAGCAACACAAAGAGCAGCACAATCTGACGCTTTCCAAGCGACGGAGCAACTCTGCGTGGGCTCCATTGTTTTGGATAGCGGTAGAAATTATTAAAGCTAAACACCTTGGCTCATGGGGGGGGAGGGGTTACCTATAGAGTTTAAACGCTTTTTAAATCGCTTACACAGATCGACAGGGAATAAATGTCTTAATTTGAATTTGATGGAATAATTCTTATGAGACATTTCAGGAGTCGCAAACTTCACAAGAAGTATCCTGTATTCAAACGTTTTAAGGATCTTTAATTAAATGCATTCTCTTTTATTAATATTATTATCATCATTTAAATAACCCTGCTTAACGAGAGCAGCCGCAGGGAAAATAAAGGGCGGCGGGAACGTACTGAAAAAGCTGAGAGCCGTTAGAAAAAAGCGGCCCGGATCTGGCGTGTTTCGTTCCATCTTTTGGGTTTGCGATGAAGCCGAGCGGAGGAAACACGGCCGCAGACGCAATCAGTTGGCGCGCTGATTCATATAGAATAGTGGAAGCCGGGGAGCCAATGAGCGAGCGCGGCTGAGGCCGAGCCCGCAGCGGTAGCGCTAGGAGGCTCCGCGCCGCGCTGATTGGTCGAGCAGGCTAGCCAATCGGAAGGCGCGGTGTGTTTGCTAAGGAGCAGGGAGAAGAGGAGGAGGAGGAGGAGGAGCACCCTCCGAGGCAGACATGGCCCCTAGAGTCTGAGCCGCTGGATGAAGGGCCCACTGAAGCAACACTTCCCCTTTGTAACCTGCTTTTAGATGAGTATACACATGGAGATAAACACTGCAGGGATATACAGTAGCTTTCAAAAGTCTACGCGCCCCAGGTTTTGTGACATAAAAAAATCCTAAGTATTTTCATGACCCTCCCCCCTACCATATAATTTGAAATTTAGCTTGTCTTCTTTAACTTAAAAACAAGGAAATCTGTAAGCAGGACTACTATAAAGAATGATAAAGCATATGCAACCCAACAGCACAAGTGTCCAAACCCTTAATACTTTGATGAAGCCTATTCAATTTCAATATTCCATCTTCATTGCTTGGAATCTATCATCAAACAGTCATTTGCAAAAGTTCAGCAACTCCATCAGATTGTAAGTACACCTCACGTCCAGTCAATAATCCAGGATCGGTGGAATTTAATTCTAAATCCTGTCGTTTTAATTTCCAAACATACACATTTTTTCCCCCATTAACTCTTTATTTTTCTTTTTATTCTGATGTATAACTCCACTCTGAAGCTAACGAATGAATCTCCTTGTCATCTTCAACACCTAAAACTTTTAGGTCAGAAATGACTAGTATTTTCAACCATTCATACTTTTAATCTCAGATCACGATGCTGCCACCGCCGTGTTTCACTGTGGCGGTGGTGTTCTTTTGTTCATGTTCACTGTTGTTATTGTGACAAAACGTCAGAGTCATGGCCCTAAAGTTTAAAGGTTGGCTTTAATCAATTATGAGACATGGTCCCACAAACTTTCAGAAAAAATGTAGCAATTTTTTGATGATTTATTTTTTTGGAAGTAAAGACTTAGAAAAGCTTTACTGCCCTGACTCTTTGTCCAAGCATGAGGAGAACAGTGAACATTTTTGTCATGTCTAGAAAAAACCAAAAAAACAACTGAACTTTGCAGAAATTTCTGCCGCTTCATCAGGGTTACTTCCAGTCTCTGTGCCAGTTTCAATCCTTCCAGCCATTTTGAGGAAACCTTCAGTTTCCCATAATTTGTTCCACTAGTCATAACTGTCTTTATTGTCCTGTTGTTTTTACATAATGCAGTAGATTTTTGTGTCTTTCTCCTGGCTGATTTGTACAAGACCATTATTTATCTGTTGCAAACTCTCAGCAAACTGAGGCTTTAGCTAAATGAGTCAATGAGCAAATGTTACACAGATTCTTCTGGGACAGCTGAACTTTATTTTGGGTAAGCGAGATTCAACAAGTTGGGCGTCAGTGTGTACCATGGAAGGCTAAAGGCTGACCCTCTGCAAAAAGGTGCTTAGCCAGATCTATGCAACCAGGTGGCTGCAACATTTTTATGTACTTTTATTTTTGTTAATTTTTGCAGCTGAACTGCACAGGTTGTAGGGTGAAATAAGGCTTGGAAAATATTTTGAAATTATTTATCATAATATAATTTTTTGGATCACAACAACCTGCCGTATTAACTGGGCGTATTGGTCATTTATTGCTTAACAGCAACCAACACCAATTATCCAGCAGCTAACAGGTCAGGCATTAGCAAGGGCTTCCTGACACATTAACCCTTAACCCCAGTTTTTTTTTTTTTTGGCACCAGTCACCTTTACTGAATAGCTTTGGACAGTAAAGAGACGGGGATAAGATGCAATAAATTGCTCAAAATCAGGACTTGAACCCGGGACAATCACCTCAAGAACTGTAGCCCCTACAACTGGTGCATGTGGTCTACCATCTGAGCCACGCAAACCCACGGCCCCAAGGTTTTTAAGATCCCAAAATCATTTTTTAAAATGTATTTATGAATGGGTGTTTTGCGAACTCTGTGTTTTATACATTTCCAAGGAAATTCATATCAAGTCAGGCATTTTAATCGGTTGGATTTTTGTGCAGAAAACCAATACACAACTACTTACAAGTGTCGCTTCAAGGATGGCAAATGTGACAACAGCATGCTTTGGTTTTGATGTATTTCTATGGGTGTTTGACATTGCCACAAACAAGTCTGGCATAGTTGGGATATAATTTCTGTTTTATTTATTTTATTATTTATTTTTTCTAACAGGTAAAGACATTTTAAGAAATTATTACATTTTTAAGAGAAAGTTAAGTTAAATTTATTTATTTTTTTAAAACTCTATTTTAGTGAAGGTGTAAAAACTTTGAGTTTTTGTGCACCTAACTAACAATCTGTTGTAATTTGCTTAAGTTAAAAAGGCCTGTCGGTGGACGGGCACCAAACATGGGGTCCTCCTAATTCCTTGCATTCACTCCAAATATATTTGAGTGAATGAACTCTCTTTGCAACTTAATGCCTCAATTTGATATGGATTTTAGTGGCTGACATGCTGAAGCACACAGAGAGCCCTGGAGAAATCATAGTGGGGGGTGAGCAGTGGGTACACAAGCCTCATTGACAGCACTAAGACCCTCCTCCTGGTTCTGATTGGTTGTTTCTATCTCCTCTGCCTGGAAGAAGGCAGACGAGCTAGATTATTTTTTCTCACAAATTTCTGTGACAACATAGTGACAATTTCAACAAATATGTAAAAAAAATATATATATATATATATATAAATATATATATTATAAAAGTCACATTCTGCAGCTTTAATTCACAGTTAATCATTCTTGTTGACCTCGTCCCAGCTTTTCTCAGGATACCACTAGGGGTACTTATAAAAACCACACATTTACTATCCAGCAAGAGTTGTCTAAATAGCAGCAACAGAGCAGGGTGTGATGCATTTCTGTTAAAATTACTCTTTACCAGCATCCTAGCAATATAGCACACAGCAGTATTTGAAAGTCTGCAATATCCCAGCTGCTATGTGTCACAAGACTGCCGTTAGAAGATAGTGAGCGGTTCTAAAAGGTTCACTGGAGATTTTCTGGCTATAGTTGCACTTTATATTATGATGGTTAAATCTTTTCTGCGTTCTGGTTTGTGGGTGTCAGTGTTTACAACATTTTCCATTTAATCATTTTAACATTAAGCCTAGTATCTTGTTTGTCATAACCAGTTTGCTCTACAATGCAACAACAGCTCTTGTCGAACGACCAGTGCATATATACACCTTTAGGCTGACCCCTTCGCTCCCCAACCGACATGGATCAAACAGCTACAGTGGATGGACGGGACAGGCGATGGCTGGACGCACGGATGAATGAAAACAACTGATTTGATTAAGCAACACCAATAACTACTTTCCCCAATTTTACCACGGAGATTGGGTTGACTAGTTTATCAATTTATTACTCATTTTGATCAGTGTGTGGATTTGATAAGTTATGTTTACAAATTCTATTACAGCCTCCATTCACTCTTCAAGCTCCAACCTTTTTTTTTCAAAGCATGCAATAGGAAGTTCTTATTTGTGCCACGTAACATGTGGCCAGTGGATTAAAGTTATGACTTTATTTATTTATCGGCTGCCTTTGAGGACATGCAATTATTATATTGTTAAATTTCTTAATTAGATATGTGATTTTGAATAAATTTGTCAGAAGAAGAACGTAAAAGCATTGTTGTTTATTTAAGAGTTTTTTTAGTCACTGTTTGATGATAATATTATATTCAGGACAAGTTTAATTGAGTTTATTTACCATAGACAGTTCAAGTTAAATAAATGTGTCTGTTTTATTTTTTAAAAATGAAAAAAAAATTTTTTGTTTTTATAAAACAAATAACTTTCTATTTTTTTTGTATTAACAAAAGCAATAGTTATGGAGATACTAAAATCAGCAGTTAGTCCAGCTAGAATATGGCAGCCAAAAGTGTCCTGTGGAAGATAGTGAAGGGAGCTGAATGGATCATTAAGGCTTGCTGCTTAACTGCACTTTATATTATTGGACGTTTTACCCCTATTTAACGTGCGCTGTGCATTTCTGTGTGCCTATGTATTTGTGTTTTTGTCATTTTGAATCATTTCTCTTACACCGGTGAGTTGAAGGATTCCAGAAAATTAGACATTACTTCATACTTTGCTGATTTTTATTTTTTGCCATTAAAATGAAAATAACTTGATTTTAAAAAATAGAAAACTTTTACAAGATGGGACTTACTGCAGTAATTCATCAGTTTCTATACTTACTTTGACACATCTTATTAGGGTTTTTAATCCTCCCAGTTTCACTCGAACATATCAGACTCCATTCACTGATTACATGCAAGACCCTTTGTATACACCACATGTTGAAAACCTTGTATAGAATCTGCTTTGACAGGATATTGACCCCTGGCCATTAGTAGGGTTGCTTGGTGTGACTTTCTCATAAAATGGACATTACTGTTATCTTCCTATGTTGCAGTTAACACACATAGGTTAGAGGTATGCATTCAACATGTGTCTATACGTTACAAGGCACACTAGGGGAACACTGGAGAGGGAAACCACTCCCCTCAGTCACTGATTTTTATTTATTTTTTCCTATATGGGTATTAGGGATTCTCGTGTGTCTTCTACACATGGCGTTTCCGTTGCGCCAAGACGTATAATAGATATTTTAAGCACACAGCAAGGATCCCAGCTCAAGCCATACTTTTCATGCGTGTGACCTCGAGTAAATGGGGCCTCTGCTGGACTTTGAGTTGTGGACCAAAGAGGGCATGGCTCCACTCTATGGCGGAGAAGATGGATGCCGCCATGTGGGAAGTAGTAGTAGACGTGTCACTCTCGCATTGCATGAGGGCCCAAGGAGCGGGCCAGGGTCCTCCCATGCAAAAAGGACTCTTAATATTAAATGTTGCTAATGCAAAGTTTTAATAACATATAGTGCAAACTCGTATATGATTGGACCCACCCCCTTTTGCCATGCTCTTTCATTCAACCGCGTCATCACTACAGCGCACTTATGCGCTCAAGCCCCCGCAATATCAGCGTCTCCCTGCTATGGGCGTGCGTACGCTTCAGCCGACCAATCAGAAGCCAGGCTTTGCAGAGCAAGGCACCACGAATGTGATTCTGGTGAAGACACTAGTTAGCACGGAAAACCTTTACGCACATAACTCTCATGGCATCCCCCCACCACTCTCTCTCTTTCTCTCTCTCTTTCTTCCAACACCAATCCACTCTTCCCCTCCTTTTTCTCTTCACTCCTCATTCGCTGCTGTCTCCACCCCAGATTCCCGTGCAATTTTCCCCCGATCCCCCAAACACTTAATTGAGCAATTGGGATTCCTCACGTGTGGGCTGATTTGTAGTTTGAACACGTGGCTCATTCAGAAAAAAAAAAAAAAAAAAGCCGGAATAGCGGAGGATCTTTTTTTTCTTTTTTTTACTCCTCCTGCCCTTTCTTCTTCTTATTCCAGGCTGTAGACTCAGAGGCGGGCGCCAGCCAGCCTTACTGTGTGTGTGACATTCTCTGTCTCTTTGCCAAAAGGGGGTTTTTGGAGGAAGAGACAAAAGTAGTTTCTCCTCCATTTTTTCTTTTTTTTCCCTTTGCCCGGCCCGCCATCGTTTTGGAGCGAGGCGAGATTAATAATTGAGCATTTATTTATTGCGCGACAGTGACAGAGGTGGAGGGGTGGGGGGGGACGAGGGAGCGCAAACGCACTGTGGAGGGGGCTGCCAGTTTAAATCTATCTGTGGCTCGAACCGACCGGGAAGCACGCCCCAGCCGCTCCGTGTAGTAGTAGTAGTAAAAGGGCCAGGGGAGAAGAAGAAGAAGCAAGCAGGGCGATTCGGGCGCACATCCGCGAGAGAGAGCGAACAACTGTCTCTTCTTTTCTCCACCTCCTCCCCCCCTCCCTCCACCTCTCTCCAGCGTAAAGATTGTCCCGTTTCGGCGTGGAACATGAATAAGCTATACATCGGCAACGTGAGCGCAGAGGCGAGCGAGGAGGACTTGGAAAGTATCTTCAAACAGTGGAAGATTCCGCACAGCGGTCCGTTTCTCGTCAAAACCGGCTATGCGTTTGTGGATTGCCCGGACGAGAAGGCGGCGATGAAGGCCATCGATGTTCTTTCAGGTGAGATTTTAATTTTTAAGAATTGAGGGGAAAAAAAATCAACTAAAAAATTAAAGTGAAGTGAAGAAATGCGCACGGCCTTGCTACATGTGTCCAAATTTCTTTACGGGTATCTATGACAAATGCATGTATACTCCTGCAGGGTGGGGGTGTATCCAACTGTTTCTCTCTCTCTCTCTCTCTCTCTCTCTCTCACACACACACACACAAACGCATGGCCTTTTGACACTGGTTTCAGGCAAATGGCTTCAACGCCTTACAGGTTTGAATGAAATTTCTGTTATTTCCATTGATAAAATGGTAGCGTAAACACAACCATGAGGATATTAGGGCTTAACGCTGCTCGCAAGCGGCGAGGCTGTGGACGCCGTGTAGTGAGCGTGGAAGCCCAGTGTTGTTTTTTTTATTATTTTTATTTTGTGCTACTCTTTTCCAATTTCCAGCCTCCAGTTTGAACATAAATACTCTGCATCAGGTTTTCACAGTGTAGGCCGTCGAAGTGAAGCCTCTTCGCCCATGCATGCTGACACACCAGGTGGTTTAATTGTGTTAGCGAAAATGTAGGCCAACTTACTGAGCCACACTTTGCTTTTGCATATCTTCAGACTTTTCGTCTCATTGGGGTTAACGTGAATTTAGCGAAACTCGTGTAATTTCACACAGTACGACTTCGTCAAACTTCTTCAAATATCACGTCTTTGTTAAATGTACTACATCGCCATGTTTACGTGCTGTTTAGGTAAGAAAGGCAAGGAACGAACGTCCTTAATTAGCTACTTTTTTTTATGAGGCTTGAGTTGAATGGAGGTCATGTGGTGGACAAATTAAAGTGGCATTTTTTATTTTATTTCTTTAGGTAAAGTTGAACTTCATGGGAAAGTTCTGGAAGTGGAGCACTCTGTCCCTAAACGTCAAAGGTAGGTCAAATATTACGTTTTATAGGATAGCTTAGCTTTACTTTGAACACCTAACATTTTATTTTACAAGCAGCGTCTTTTCTATTTTTAAAGTAGCGTGTGCAATACGCTGTATTGTTATTAAACGCTTATTTTCGAAATGGTGCCTTTTTCTTTTGAAAAAAAAAAAAAAAAAAAATTTGAAATGTATTTTCATCCTTAATCTTGTGGGGTCAAATAAAAAAGCTGCACGGTTGTGTACTGTACTCCTTTCGCCATGACTGCACAGTTCTCCTGAAACCGCTGTGAATTTGGCTTCATCTCGCACTTCCACCATATTTGTTTTCTTACACACGCATACAGCGACTGCGTGAGCTAAAAGCTCGAGGTGGCTGGTTGACCCTCGAAATGTGTGTTTTGGGCGCGAGTACAGGCTGAATTTGTGGCATACGGGCCTTTTGTGGAGTCATCCATTTGAGAAGGAGCTGCCCGTCATTCTTCCCTGTCTGCCCCACGCTTCCGCCCTTTCTCAGCACGTTGTGCTGCTGTTGCATGAGATGGACTCCCAAACATGAGTGGAATTGTAGATTTTGGGCCCCAACTCACGAGAAAAGACCTTCAGTGTCAGAGTTGGAGCCTTGCAGTCACGCTTGGCGGTGGCGTGTTTTACTTTTTTTGGAGAAAAGTCTGCATATTTCTCGTATAAGTAACGTAACTTGAGCTCCGACAGCCAGTTGACTGAAGTTTTAAAATGTGTGTGTTGTTTTAGTGGTGACGTAATTTACCCATATTTAATCTCGTTTAACATAAAATACATGCGTTGAATTTTCTAGTGGAAGCATTATTTGGATGCATTACGCCAATTTATGTCTTGCCTTATTAAAATGGGCATTTTCAGTAATGGGGGAAGAAGGGAACGTTTTAATTTTATTTATAATGTTTTTACGTGTTTAGGTAGACTTGGACTGGTTGGCACACTTTCTACTAAACACTGTCTAAAATAACGTCCTCAATTAAATTATACTACAAATTGTTGCCTCATAATTCATATCTTTATTTATTTAAAATTTACTCTTGCAATTTTAACAGAAAAAATACCAGTGAATGACTTTCACAAGATGTGTGTGAAAGTCAGAGTCAGAGTTTCACTAAATAACTCCTTTTTTCAGATAAACAAATCTAGAAATGTATTACACTTGGTGTACTTTAAATATAAAAATGCATCTATTTTTTGCAAATTACATGTGAAGAGCTAAACTTAAGAAAAAAAAATCAGATCTTTATTGCATTATATATCAAATCAACAAAACTGAAAATAGAGCCCACAGTCCATGGCTATTTTTTCTTAACTCCTACGTACTTGTAAGGCAACAAACCCTAGGCAAGCTCTTGACAAATGTTTGAGCTAGCTACCACATGGTGTTAGCTTGCGAGTGAAAAACTGATCTCAAATCAAGAGTATTGGCGTCAGTTTTTATTATAAATGCTGGTTCCATTTATTTATGTATGTGACTAGTATGTGGCCTTTTAATATAACCCCCCCCCAAAAAAAAAAAATTATAGAATTTACTGGTCAGTGGAAATTACCTTAGTTTTATGTTCTGCAAAAGAACAGACTATAAGGTCAAATGTATAGACTCAAAATTTCACGTGTGGCAGTAACAAGCATTTTGACTTCCAACTCTATCCTGCCCTAATATTTGTCACTGGATGTTTAGGGGTGGGGGAAACGTATACTGGAGTTTTGGGATCTAGACGTGGAATGTGTTCCTCTGGCAACTGGTGGGATTTTATTTGTAATATTTATGCTGCTTTCAGAAGCCAGGTGAATTTGACTAGAATTTTGGTGCTAAATCTATCTTTGCCGTCTTATAGCATGCCCTGCAGTGTTGACTGTGGGTGCACAAAAGTCCAGTATTTGTGCTGTTTGTTGGAACCAGGAGAGTTAAAACATGCTAGTCCTACACCATGTAGGACTTTGTGATGGCCGTTGATGGGAATAGTGCTCATTATAGGCTACACACATACTTGCATGCACACACTTGTACTATGGAGAGGGGTAGAGGGGCTCTCTTTACATTCCAGCCTACACACTTTGACTAGAAGGCTTGGCCGATCATTATACCTTAACCTTTGAACTCCTCAGGAAGAGGAGGTGCTACACCACAGATCAAGGTGGGGTTGCTACATCTAGGAGGTTCATATTAAGTCGGTGTAAAGTGACACGCTATGGAGCATGATTTTGTTTTGGGTGATTAAAAAAAATAATTTGATGTCAGAAAAATTCTTCCTACAGCATTCAGTTAAATATCTTGGTTTACAACCAGCTTACAGACGGCCATTTCAATCTTTGCTTCTTTTTTTCCCTTCACTTAAAAATGACACTCTTCAGTCATGTGCTCTTCTTTTAAAAACCCTTTAAGGAAGTAAAGCACTTTTCTGTTTAAGTTGGATTTACTCAACAAAATTTTAACATTCTCTAAAACTGCACTTGTATTGCAAATTTTCTTTGCAATTAATCAATATCAGTAAAATTAAAATGGTTTAAGCTGAAGTTATTTTGTCAGATGTATGTGTTGCACACCAGAGAAACACACATGTTCATGTATCATACTTGAAGAAAAGGGGAAAAAACAGTATGGCTGAAAGGGGGTTGGCTGTGTGTAAAATGGCAAGTAAACGTCTCTCTTGCTCAAAGATGTATAAGACTTTTTTTCAGTACAAAATGTGGGAAATTACAATATTTGTGGTGTTCTAATGAACTTTTTTTGAATGTTTCTTGTAGATCTAATGTCTTATCTAGATAAATGTGCATATCTTATTAGGGTTGTTTCGTAGAAATATCTGCTTCGTCCTGGCAGCAACATTCTGGGTCATGAGGTCACTAGGGAGCCTACCTGTGCAGAAAAATAACTGATCTTGGGTTTTGGGTGGCCATATTTTTCAGTTTGACCTCATGTATTATGCTGTGGCTCTTTAAAGTGGGGGTGGGGGGCAGGATTTGTTTTGGTTGAATCAAAACTGAAATGTACAAAAGTAGGCTGCTAAACGTTAAATGCCTGATTTGCATTAAATTATTTTTTGGGGGGGTGAGTAGTTGGCTTGAGGTCTGTGAGGGTCACTGGGAACCTGATCGTATTCAGTCACTCAGGACTGCATACGGCATTCAGTTGCTGTGAATGGGCGTCAAGCACGGACCTAGTCTCCCTTGTTGAAAACTTCTGTATGGCTGGATTATTAACAAATGGAGAAAATACAGGTGCTCTGCATGCTTCCGTCACTTGTGATGCCTCTTGTGGCTTTTATGGCTGCATGTGCCTAAGTACTTGTGTCCGTACGCCGGCTTCTCCGCCATATGGGCCCATAGGTCTTAAGCAGGAGGCTAATGTGTAGCGTGTTGGTCCATTTTGAAAGTAAATAAGGAGCCCGGCCTCCTCCTGGCCATCACATGACGAGCCAACCCCAGTCACTCGCAGTCCTCCCCATCTCCCCTTCCCCTCCCACTTTTAACCCTGCTCTGCATGTTCCTGTCAGTGGACTTGTCCGTGTCCATGGCAACAGGGCCCCACCCCCACAGGGCAGAGAGGGCCGTTGTTACCCTTGCCTAAAACAGGGCTATCTCCCACCCTCCATACCACACCCTACACATCTACGCACACCTCCCCAAATGAAAGGCTTTGGCTTGGAATGTGTACCCCACCACCCCAATCCCAACACATACCCTGGCTGACTTCTTGTGTGTGTGCAGCTATAGGTTAATCCAACTGGAAGTACTTTGTGCGTTTGCACATCTCGCATGGCGCTCCCACCGCAATGCGGAGCATTGGGAGCATGCAAAGGAAAGACTCTAGAAGAGCCAGGAATGGCACGGCGGAACGGAAACGGTTGAAATTCCTGTTGAGTTATTTTTGAATTTTCTTTACAATTTGCTCATTGGCAATTGGGTAGTTTCCTTTTGTTCCATTTGTCAAATTGACAGATTTGACAAATGGGATAGCACGTGCTAGGGAAATTTCATGAATAATGGTCATTACTCTGCAAAAATGGATTTGTATGCCATATTTAAAACTTAATTTCATAAAAGGTAACATCATAATTACAATTTTTACATTAAATTAAAATACGTGCATTTAGAGTTTAAGTGGTTTTATTAGCAAATAATTGTGGGAGCTGGAAACGTTACTCTTAAAGATTTTACTCTTACTGAAAAAGGTCAGGACACCGTTTTAGATGAACTGCACATAAATCATGTGACGTGAGTGTGAAGCTGATCTTACAGCCAGTTTGGGTTCAAAGTTCAAGCACACATGGTGCATGTGTTCTTGCTCCCACCCTTGTCTGTACGTATGCTTTAATTTAGGTAGGCGTGTGCACTTTAAAATGAACAGTACTTGCTGCTTTTAATGTTTAAGCTAAATCATGCAGACTAACAATTATGGAAGTCCAAAACACAGATTTACAGGTTCCATTAATTTTGTGGAAATGAACGGATCGTCGGTGTACTCCTGCTGTTGCACATGAGCATATTGGGTTATGAAACTGTGGTGGTGTGGACCCTTAATGCTAAAAGGAATGAATTGGGGATTTTTGTCCTTGTTGTGTTTCTGGTGACGGAGCACAGCAGCACCATTGTAATTGCTGGTCTCCACTTGCTCTTGCTGTATGCACACTCTGTGTGAACAAGTACACGATTTTGACTTGTCTTGGTCCAGATTCCTGTTGGTTTCTGAGGACATTTGCATCCGCCCTCCCCAAGCAGTTTTTTTTTTTTTTTTTTGACACCACAGCTGGGTGCTCCTGGATAAGGATCTGTTTGGGTGGAAGAGTTGGCCTAAAGACTCGCTGGGGTTCCAACCTCATCATTCAGGGGAACAGAGCACATAATTTTAAATATATTACTACACATACATTTTCTATTTTAAATGTATTTGATATCGATGCCCTTGATAGCGCATTAAAGTGCCATAAACCCTGCTCTGTTTTTCTTTTTTGAAAGTCTAACATTGTTTTCTAAATTTATTGATCTTCAGTCATGTGGTTTAAGTTGAACTCAAAAGAAACAAAAGCTGATTTTTGTATTTTCCACTTGTAGCTTCTTGCCCTTGGTAGCATTAACAGTTTTGTCTCCCCCACCCCACATCCCCATCATGTAATGTCGTCGTCTTCATCCATCCCCCACCCTCTTTCTCTCTTGTCTCTCCAGGAGCTGTAAGCTGCAGATCAGGAACATCCCGCCTCACATGCAGTGGGAGGTGAGTGCTAACAGGCTGCTAACTCCTTCCAGGGTGTGGCACAATCAGGCAGCTCAACTGGGCTCTCATTTAGTGGTCTCTGGAGTCACCTTGCCTTTGGATTTCAATTGAGCATGCACTTGATTATTTGTCTGATTGGGGCTGCAGCCAGTAGCGTGACTTAGATTTGTTCATCAAATATCTGTGGCTGAAAAGATCAAGAGATTTTTTTATTTTTTTTTTCTGAACATGGGTTCTTTAGTAGCTCTGGATAAGTCACGGAAATTTCCCATCATCATTCTTTCAGGAACTGTAAAAGTCAGCACGCTTGAAATGTTTTTGAAGTTGGTTTTTAAAGCCTACACTTAAGCATTAAGCAGATTTAAGACTTTCATTATGTGGTGATTGTGAATTAAAAAATCATGATTTAGTGTTATCTACACATGAGCTTTATCAAATTTTATTTAAAACAGAAAGGCAACAATGCTGTTGCTAAATTAATACATCTCTGATTGATTAATTTGTAACATTTGCCAGTTTTGGTTATAGATTCATTTACCGAGGAGGATTTGTCCAGAAATTTACATTTTTCCTTTAGTTCTGACCTGCCAATTCAGATTTTTGACCAATTTGGATAAATTTTTTGTAGTAAACATAAAAGATGAGGAAAAAATTGCTACATGTTGTTGTGTGGAGGTGGTTATGAAATTTTATATTTGAGTCAAAACTAAGAGTTTCCATATCCACAGACAAATGTGATAATTTATTTGTGTAGCACATTTCAGCAACAAGACAGTTCAAAGTTCTTTACATCACAGAAACATAAAAAACATAAGTCACCAATTGTAGAACCAGTAACAAGCATTACATTTTGTCAAGTGCCATCATCAAAATTGACACGCATCAAGTTTGTTGCTCAACGTTTTTAGCCTTGATTGAAAGGAACTGTGTTTCAGCTGTTATGCAATGTTTCTGGAAGTTTGTTCCAGATTTGTGGTGCTTAGAAGCTGAATGGGGCTTTTCTGTTTTGGGGTGGAGTTGCTTATTGCATATTATACAATTATTGCCGTTATGCTCACTTTAGATTAAGACAATTGTAAGGAGCTGCAATTGCTGATTAATTATTAGTTATCTGCTCCGGTAGCCAGCCTGTAGTAGGTTGCTTAACAGACATTCTGCTTGTAGCTTGTCAGCTGTTTTTTTTTTTTTTGTTTTGTTTTTAATGCATTTGTAAAAATGGGAAAAAGTGTATATATTGGAGCTGGTAAAGTTTCCAAGTCAGTTTTGTCTTAATGCTTTTTTTTTTTTTTTGTTGTTGTTGTTTTTTTAAGCCAAATTAGTCTTTGTGGAGGAAAGTGTTTATTTTTTTTTAAAGCTTATTTACTATTCACAGCAACAGGTGGGGGAAGGGCAGCTCAAGATGCACTGGTTCACCAAGCAGAAGACGACTGTGCCTGCTCTGGCAGGTTCTCAAACAGAAACTTTTAAAAATCCCGATGTACTCTTATTACAATGTCAAAATTGTGTCTAAATTTGGAGAACAAATTGAAATCTACACTTTTCACAATTTATTCCTATCCTTATGTCTTTCAATCTTTGCTTGTAGAGGTAGGTAAACATTTAATGGGATGGATATTTAAATGTATTCATTTTTCTTGTCTATATAATTTCCGTGCAAATTTGTTTGATGTATCCAAAATTATTCTGAACCACATTAATCTCTTATAAAACTGAAACGTAGTGTTGGCATAAGCCGCAGTGCTGAGGTTAACCATTACCTCAGGTCTGGAATAATTGTACAAATTTGTGAATTCAGTGTACTACACTTTTAGTCTGGAAATCGACCTTTATGCTTATTTATTTCAAGTTTTCAAGAAAACAGGTCTGATTTGACAATGTGAAGCTGTCTGGTTTCGTAAATTACATGATCTTCAGGCAGATTTTTACAGCAGATTTTGGAAGCACTGGCACAAAGTGACCCTCTGTCTGTGTTCGTGCTGTTTGCTGCTCCATTAAGGGTTAACTTTGTGTCAAAATGTATATCACTTAAAGTCAGAGTTCACAGCCGTCATCTGGATAAACTTACTGAGGCTTGGACTTCAGTCGTGTGACCATGGTCTGCCTTTGTTGTTTTGTGCGTAGGAAAGTATTGTTCAGTCACACAAGTATTCTGCCTAAGTGAATATTACTTCCTTTTCTTAGCCCATGCAAATTAATGCATCAGCTTCTTAAAAACAATCTTTTTGTCCAATCCCACTGTCTGTGTGGAATTTCGTTCTGCTTTATGTGACACCCCCCACCTCCACCCTGCTTTGCAGAGGTTTAACTGTGATAACATGTGTTTGCGCTGTCCTCTTTATCTTCTGCTTCATAGGCACAAAGCAAAATGAGAATTTTCTTATTGCACAATGCTTGCTTGCACGGCTCCAAATCTTGGAGGTTAATTCACAGCTTTAACATTTCAGTGTGATTGAGAAACTGATCAAATGGCTGCAGACAAGCCCACGTTTTGTAATGGTGGGCTCGCTTTGCCTACGCATGTCCCTTTAATGCAGCTCCAGTATGTTCCTAGCATGTAGCGAGACAGCTTGTTTTTCTGTTGTGAATGGAAAAGGGTGGGGGGAAAAAGAAGGTGCAGGGTTCGAATTAGCAGAATAGCAAGGTCTTTTAATAAAACAGCCTTGCGTATGTGTAGTAACGTATATAAGTCAATGAGCGTGTGAAGCTCTCTGAAAAGGGAGAATGTGGACCAAGTAGTGGCGTGTTCACAAGCTGTTGTGGGTGGGTGGGCCTGGACTGATTCCCCTTCCCTCCATGTGCGCTGATTCACAGAATGTGTAGCATGAACCCACACCCCTCCCCCCAGCTGCTGCTGCTTCCTGCTGGAATGCACCCCACCCTTTCCTGAATGGCCTGGATTCCCATTGGTCCCATCAGGCGGACGGGCGGCCGCAGAAGCCAGCCAGCAAGGCTCATCTTCAGGGGAACCGTATCAGTGGCGGGAGCAGCCAATGACGGGGAGCCCAGATGGCAGGGAGGCGGGAGGTTGCCTGGTTGGTGGTTTATTAGAGTTATGGAGGTGGGGGCAGGGGGACGCAGTCTTGTTGGCTGGAAAGTGGGGTTGAGCTCTCTAGGGGGTGTGGCCATGACTTCGACTGAGCATGGTCAGAGGTCCTAGCTTAGCTTACAAGCCTGCTCTGCTTCTCGCCAACTCGCAACCACATCCATGAATTAAAATTGAAAGCCTGTGTTCTTCAGTATTTGGTAGATGAAAAACCTATAGCTTCTCAAATGCGTAAATAAAAAAAAACTGTCCGTAATTTGCTCATTAAACTCTTCAATTAGTTACATTTAGATTTCTTTTTGTAGCTTTAATTTTTTTCCTACACCATAATTGTGGTGTAGATCACAAATCTCAATCATAATGTACTTTTTCAATACGTTTCCTGTCACTTTCTTCACTTTATAGCTGCATGTATTGTTTTTGTAACAATACATACAGCTATATGTATTATTTATATTTTTTGTAATAACTAGGCTCCTGACAACCAATCTGAGTCAGTGTGGTATTTGATTTTTAGCCATTGCTCCCTTCACAGTGGACGGATGCATAGTTTTTTTTGTTGTTTTTTTTCTCCCCCAAGCTTTTATTTATTTTTTATTCTTTTGTAATCAGGTCCTTAGTCACAATTGGCTGATTTTCACAGATGTTCTTCAAAAAAGCAGCAAAATATACAAAATTACTAGACTTAAGAATTCATCAGCTTTTATCTGAACCAGTTGCTCTTAAAAATCTACATCTTAACTAATTGAGCATAAAGTTGTCAGATAAATAGATTGTCTTCTTTATCCTCAGGTTTTGGATGGTATGCTCGCGCAGTATGGTGCAGTAGAGAGCTGTGAACAAGGTAAAGAGCTTTGATTTATTTTTTTTCCATATTTCTTTTCTTTCCCCACATTGCATTTTATTGTGGTCAATTTATTTAATCTATGTTCTTGCCATGTTGAGCTGCTTAAGTTGCACGTATGCTCAGAAACTTCTAAATAAAGGGTTATGTGGATAATTTTGAACTGTATGAAAACTCGATAGTAAGCCAGATGGTGAATGTTTTTGGGCTTTTATTGTCGACTCAAAATTCATTATAAGCCAAAATCTGTGTGCAAGCTACACAGTTAATTATATGAATTCTTTGATGTTCAGGTTTTATTTTCATTCCTTCTCGTAGACTTTAAGCAGCTCTTAAGACAATCAAACACTAAACGAGCACAATGAACAAGCTTCTAAAGTGTTTTTGTCCAGTTATTACTGCAAGTGGGTCTTCTGTTTTACATCATTTATTTTCTGCAGCTCTTCCTTTTGCAATTTGGACAGAACATGGCTCTTATGTTTTTTTTTGTTTTTGTTTTTTTTGTTTTCCCCAAAAGGATGTCTTGAGGGGCCTAAAAAAAAAAGCCAAATATTTGTACATGATCCATGTGACTGAATAAAAAAAAAAAAAAAAAGTTAGATGTGACACTGATAGTAGCAGCATTTTAAATACTGAGAATAAAATATGGGCAGATAATATCCAATTTTTCAATGAATATTCAAGAAACTAAGAATCTGAGAGTTTGAAGTGTAATTTAAAACGGCCATGATACATCCGACACTGAGTGTTGTAAAACGGATAAGTGTTTGGAAGAAAATGTACCATTCAAGCGGTGACAAATATTCACATGATTGTTCCTCAAACTAAAAATTCTCTTTTGGCTGTTAAACATAATTTACTGATGAGGCTGCATTTGTACGAAAGAGCATTTTTAAAAGTATTTGTAACATTCATGGCCTTCGCTGCAATTTCATTACTGCAATAAAAAGAAGTGTACACATTGCAGATGGCTGTAGGCATTGTGTTGGATTGCCCTCCATACTGTCCTGATCTGTCACTCATGGAGTGTGTAAGGACTTGGGAACAAAACAGCAATTTTCCCCTGACTGTTGCTCCCTTTTGAGAGGGCTTTTTAAAACAGCAAACGCCTGATTGAAATATGTGCTTGCATTATGCTTCAGTTCTAAAAATCTCGCAAAAAGGAACAGTGATGTTAAATGTAACATTGCACTGCTAGAATAGTAGGGTCCTGTGATTGTGATGTGGAAAACCCAAATGGAAATGAGGAATTTAAGCATTAAAGTAAAATCTGTGAGAATATTATAGAATTTGTGAATTTATAACCAATGTTTTCTCCCTTTCCACTGACTTTCATAGCAAAAGTCAGACCCTACTGATCACTGCTGCTTCCCACCTTCTTAATGTGACACATTTAACAATCACTTTATAGACGGCTCCGCAAGTAGACTTGTGCACACTGTTGCTGTACCATTAGTCTGTGAGCTTTTCACATTTTAAAAGTAAAGCTCTTAGTTGTATTTGGTCCAAAGTTGTTCTCCTTCTCAACAAACCAGGTGAAAACCATCAGAAAGTTGGTTTAGGTGCAAAGGTCATCAGAAAAGAGCTGCATATTAGTGATAAACTGGAACTTGATAAGTTGAACTTGTGAAGGAATATTAACTCTCCTGTGGGGACTAAATTTTGTCAGAGCTAACATTTAATGGTGATGAAATGCAGTGTGAAGTTTTAAGTTTATATATGAAGACTATTTAGCGTGATAAAAACCTTTTTATTCACATCCATATTAAATGTGTGTGCTTTTAATTTCTCACAAAATATTAAACTAAAAGGTGGAGTTTAAGGAGCTTTAAACCTCATTAATTTAAATTTATTTCAAACAGGTTTTTAAAAACAAGAAAACAAGTAATCAGTGGGGCAAGAGAAAACGTGTATACATAACAAAACAAAACTGGCTTATCACTATAGTGTTTGAAAAGGAGAAGAAAAAAGTGAAAGCTTATTTAATTCTACCCTTTTTCTCAATTTAATGAAATGTATTACTTGTGTCTCTACCAGAAATTTGTAATTAAAACCATGTTATTGTAGTCATATGTATGTTTAATATACTGTTCCAAAGAATCGGCAAATAAATTATATTACATAAACAAAATGATTATAAACTGACTCTCATAACAAGATGAGAAAATCTATCAATTCCTTGCCAAAACTGTTAAATTAATTTTGAGCCAGATATTTTTAGTATAACCTGATGAATAGATGCTAAGTATCATTTTTTTTTTTTTTTTTTTTTTTAATAAATCCTGGGTTTATAGAAAAAACAATTCTGTTGGCCACTAGGAAAAGATGGTCATTTTGACAGTTTTATTTTTTTTTTAATTTTTTGCTAAGAAAATGTGAAGTACTGCCAAATCTGATTAGAGTGACCATTGTAAATAAGTGGATTTTTGTATAAAGATTGTCATTAAATAGGGAAACATAACACTGATGGCTTCAGTCTGCTGTGAAATAAGTGAAGGTTTGACTTAGCATCTTCTGTCCTCTAGGTTTTGGGACCATTTCTATTGAATATGACTGACCTCACGCCTCTTTCCCCCACAGTAAACACTGATACAGAGACTGCAGTAGTGAATGTTCGATACGCAGTTCGGGACCATGCAAGACTGTAAGTAAACATTTGCCTTGACTTTGTTTCTTTATCCTTTTGCCCCAGCATTTTTTTGTCTTTTTAATTTCTCCAATGTGCCATGTTTCTACTGTCTCAGTCAGTCTAGCTAAATTTGACATCCAATCAATGGGTGAAGGAGGGAATATGTGTGTTGGAAAGGTGGGGATTAAATTAGCCATCTGGTGCCCCCTGGTGTACATCTATTATATTACATTTTTTGCGCCTCATGAAACCTTAAATCCTTGAGGCTGACACGGGATCGCTGATCCTTATCTGTCTTGTAACTTTCCCCAGAGCAATGGAGAAGCTCAATGGATCAATGATGGAGAACTATGCCTTGAAAGTGTCATATATCCCAGATGAGACGGCTGCACCAGAGGGTCCTCCTTCAGGGGTTCGGAGAGGGTTCAATGCTCGCGGACCCCCCCGTGCTGGCTCTCCGGGTTTGGGTGCGCGTCCCAAAGTGCAGTCCGACATCCCGCTGCGCGTGCTGGTACCCACGCAGTTCGTAGGAGCAATCATTGGCAAGGAGGGCGCCACCATACGGAATATCACCAAACAGACCCACTCAAAGTACGTACACAGAGGTCAGAATTTAAACTGAACCTAGAAGATTTTATTGTTGAGCATCTTGTAAATTTGACTAATTTTGGTCTCATCTACGCGACAGGATCGACATCCATCGGAAAGAAAATGCAGGCGCAGCAGAAAAACCCATTACGATTCACTCCACCCCTGACGGTTGTTCAAACGCCTGCAGAACCATCATGGATATCATGCAGAAGGAAGCAGTTGACACAAAGTTGTGAGTTCTCTTGGGAAAAAAAACTGAGAAACCGACTCGTGTTTTGTGATTGAGTTTCATGTGTTTGATTCTCTACCTATTTAAAAACCAGATGGCAGGTGGGTGCATTTTGTAAAATTAATCCAAAGCAGGGGTCTCCAACGCATGTCCTTAAGAGTTACTGTCTAGCAACTTTTAGATGGTTTTTGTTATCAATTCCCCCAAATCAAATAGTTGAATTATTTCCTAGGCGGGTCATCAAATTATACAGAAGCCTGCTAATTTAATTCAGATTTTAGTCACAATAAACAACCAAATCACTGACACATTTTAACTAGTTTATGTTGCTAGTTGATATCCTTTCTTGCAAGAACTTCCTCAGCACTCTCCCTTTCCTTATCCCACCTCTGCTCTTCTTGGAGTCACTCTTAAGAGTTTACACCCATTACCTACTTCCTACTAATTGATGGACTGATCTGGTGGATACGTCTGCTGGCTTTAATCATTCAATGTAAAATAAGTCTATCAAGATTTTCTGTTGCATGTGCTATCTTCAAGTTGTGTATATATATATTTTTTTTACATGTTAGACGTAATCTGTGGCTCTTAACATCTAAAGACATTTCACATGAAAGATGTACTTCATATTGAAAGCAGTAAAAGTTTGACTAAATTACCAAAATCACTTTTTTTGACAAACTGACTATAAAGCTATTTTAATAAAGTTACTGCAAGGCCTTTTCTGTTATGTCTTAATTCTGAACTTTCTGAACTGTGTTTAGTAGCTGAACCAAATCTTTCCCACTGTTCTTTCTAAATGTTCAGTTTGATGTGATTTTAGCCAAGAAGTCCTGAAAAATTAAACTCTAAACAAAATAAGTTCATGTTTTCTGAGATTTTAGGTGCAAATACTGACCGTCAGTAATTTCTTTAACATGAAACCTCCTTTCTCCAAAGAAATATCAGATATCTGAAACAAATTGATGTTAAGTCTGCAAAACTTACTGTAGTTTTTGGTGGCAAATAACTAATGCAACATTTCATTGATGACACAACTTATAGATGCATATAACCGTTACAGCTTCAGTGCATTACAGGAAGTTGTGGGGACAGTGTCTTTGTCGGTAAGCTAAATGCAGCTTCTGTACAGGCCTTTCCTTCCGTGGTGACAGTATTGCAGTGTTTGAGCATTCAACACATAGTCAATGAATTTTCCCTTTCAGGTCAGTATTTATTTCAAGCAAAGGGGTTTTGTTAACCTGTTATCATGAGTGGTGGTGGGACTGAGTAGCAGTCTGCAGAAATACAGGTGCTGCTATGTTGGTGAAAGAGCCAAAAAAAATTTCCAACCTCTAGATTTACCGGTTTGTTTTCCAACTCCAGCCTGCAGTCATGAGATATGAATCTTTAAAGAACAGGATGTAACCACCTTAAATGGGCTTCTTCTGTTGAGTGTCTGGGCTTACAAATGGGTTGAAGAGCTTGGAGAGAAGCTGCTGTTCATTCATCGTTCAGGGAGACTGGACCTGCAGTGGTTAATAGTTCCTTCCATTGCACAGAGAATTAAAATAGTGGTGGTGAGCAGTTGCACAGGTTTCATTGTTAAATTACAAAAATGGAAGACTCTACATTTGAATTTCTGGTCTGAGACTATATGAAAACAAGCTGGTATGTCATCAACAGATTGGAGCTCCTGTGAATGTTTTATTGTGAAAGGATGTGGTTGATTGGACTGTCAGGTGTTTATGGCTCATGTCAACTCTAGTTTCATAATGACCAAGCGACTGTCTCTCCCAATGAAAGCTTTATTATATAATCTGGATCACTTCAGAACAAAATAAACATAATCTATCTTTGCCACTCTCTTCCTGTCCCACCAGCTGCAACATTACAAAACCCTTTCTGGCTAAATGTCAAAATAAAAGCACTCCCTGTTCCATTCATTCAGAAATTCAACACTTATTTGCTGCAACGCTTTGCTGCAGACACCTTATTTATAACTTAAATGTGAACATCTGTAGAATTAAGAACATTGTTTTAAATGTGGTTTTATTAAATGGTTTCCCAATATTAAATTTTCCACAAACCTCTTACTAATTGGAGCTCATCATATGAGGTATTTTCAGATTTAGTTTCTACAATTTTCTTTGGGAGTTTTTGACTGTGCAAAATCAGTGAAATACTTTATTTGTAGAGAAATTTTAAAAGCAAATATTAAAAAGTGCTTCACATTAAAAAACAACAGTACCAAATCTATTAATATACATAATGTAAAACAAAATGAAATAAAAATACAAATGAAATGTGACAAATATTCACATGATTATTCCTCAAACTAAAAATTCTCTTTTGGCTGTTAAACATAATTTACTGAGGAGGCTACATTTGTACTAAAGAGCATTTTTAAAAGTATTTAACATTCATGGCCTTCGCTGCATTTTTTACAAATGAAATCTAGCTATTAAAAGGCTTGTTATTCAATTACGTTTTAAGACAATGAAGAGGTCTGTGTAATATTTAGAGGAAGAGGATTCATTCCTGACCATGAAAGATCTTCAACAGGTATACAGACCTGAGAGTAAAAAAACATAGTGAGCACAGACGGTGCACCTGCAGAAAGCAGAGATGGATTAAGTTGACTAATCAGAAATGTATTGATCTATTACTTTGTTGAATCATTTCTGTGTTGTGTATTTGGATGTTCTGTATTTGTAAATGTATCATGCCATCATCGTTTACAGCACTGAAGAGATCCCACTGAAGATCCTTGCACACAACAACTTTGTAGGAAGATTAATAGGTAAAGAAGGCCGCAACCTTAAGAAAATCGAGCAAGACACAGGGACCAAGATCACAATCTCACCGTAAGAAAGTTTGACCCTGTTCACTGCTGTTGTCGCCAGTAAATTCACAAAGATGGCAGTCAGCATTGCATCAACTCAGTGCTTTTTGTTGCTATTGTTCATAGTATGTTTGTTTTTTATTTTCCAGGCTCCAGGATCTCACCTTGTACAACCCAGAGCGGACAATCACAATAAAGGGCTCGATTGAAGCATGCTCCATGGCTGAGGAGGAGGTGATGAAGAAGATCAGGGAATCCTATGAGAGCGACATGGCTGCTATGAATGTAAGAATCAACAGGGTTGTGCCACTTTATCCTTATTGTTTTGTTTTATGAAATGGGCTTTTAAAATTAATGTCATGCAGCGATATTGTATGTACAAATTGTACCCTGATCTATGAAATTATTTACATATTTGATTCTGATCCCGTCATTGGCCGACAAACTGTAATGTAACTACAGATGTCAAAAAGCGAAACATAAATGTGAAAATCTTTCCATTGACTTCCTTTTTAATTATGGCCACACTTAAAACATTTCAAGATTTGTATTAATCTTTAGTTAAATCCTGGTGGTGTTTAAATAAACTCACCTGTTGCAAAATCTGTGCCATTTCTACTGTTTCAAATTTTTCAATAAAGCCCCCAGTGTATATTATGTTGCCTTTATCTTAATGTATGCCAAATACATTAGTACACCTTTATATCTGACAGTAATCCTAAAGAACTGGAACGCTCTCAAATTATATGGTCTGCCACCAAATTAAAAGTTCCTACCTTTGTATGCAAGAATTTTCTAAACACAAAAGTGCCACCTAGAGGTAAAACTAAAGTAATATAGAAAATACCACAATTTGTGGCATCGCGTACAAAGAAAGTTCAGGTAACTCCTAAACAAACCGATTTCAATGCATTTGTGCATACCACTACTTTAATAATGCTTAAATATGTAATACATTTTTCTTTGTATTAAAAAAGAGGAAATATTTGAATTATATACTGTTTTATTCTTTATTTTACTTCCTATAAAGTCTATGTTGTCTGTATGATGTGAGCATGTTTGTGCCTGGTTCTGAAACTACTGACTTAAAAAGAAATAAAAGAGCCAAAAAGTTCTGTTTTAGGAAGTAAAATGCTTAATTCCTTATCGGTATATTTGTTGAACTCAACTGCTATGGCAGCACTTTCAGATCCTGAAACATCATGTGAAGATGACCTAATATTTCTTCTTGATACTTGTAGTGCTTCAGGACCAACTGTAATGTTTGAATTAATCAGTGGACTTTTTTTTCTTTATTTCTCAATGTTTACTGAACAAGTAATTGTTCAGTAATCCTTAAGGTATTTTTTTTTTTTTACCTTAAGTATTTTTTATTGCCGGTACAATGAATATGTATTACTTAAATTGTAGAAAATCTTAAGAGTCAAGGTTCATTTTATGCGCCTGCTTTTTGAAAACCTTTGCAGAAGTTACTCAGATTTGAATTTTATTTTTTTGGGAATACGGGGTTGTCAAAAATGAAAAAGAAGGATGCTTGACAAATGTATTTGAATGTCACCAATTAATAAACTACCATTTTATTTACAGCTCCAATCCAACCTCATTCCTGGCTTGAATCTGAACGCTTTGGGTTTGTTCCCCAGTGGAGCACCAGGCATGGGTCCCTCCATGGCCAACGTCCCGCCTCCTGGAGCTCATGGTGGATGCTCGTATGGCGTAAGTGACAAGTCTGTTGGCTATTAAAGCAGTCTGCTTCCAACACTACAAAGCCAAGAACTGTTGACTTGGTTTTCTAAATTGTTGGGTGAGGCCTGTGAAGTCTGCAACTGAAACGAAAGCAGAAATCGGTCTTGAGCAACAGAGTTTCACGTTTCCTTTTTCCCTCTAGTGCAGTCCTTATGGGGCTGAGGGGCCATTTTGGGCTTCTATGCTGTCGGCAAGCAGCCAGCCACTTGCTGTAAGTCACCTATCCCAAAGTGCTTTGCACGGCTTGTGGCTGCTCGCTGCGAGATTAGGGGTTTGGATTTGTTGTAAAGTTCTTTTTCATTTCCCTACAAATTGGGATTTAGGCAAACTCGAAATACGGAGTGAGTGCGAGGAGGATGACAGACTCAAATATTAACGTGACCTTGGTGGTTTCTCTGATACGCTGTATACCAAAAAGTTAAGCAGATGAATGGTTTTTATAACGTCTACTAAACATCTGCATCTCTGTAAAATATTGTCTTAAACCCTGCACAAATAGCAGAGTTTTACCAGGTATGAACAATCGACAGTGTCTACATTGCCTTTAGAAAGTATTCATTACAACCTCAAACTTCTGTGCATGATGTTGAGGTTTTATCAGTAAGACCGACACAAAGCAGTTAATAATTGTGAAGTTGGAGAAAAAGTTTTTTTTGTTTTTTTTTGTTTTTTTTAAATTCTGTGGAAAAAAGTATGGTGGCAACATTATGCCTTTTTTTTTTTACAGTCCTGATGCTGTTTAGAGGGACATAAAGTTAGGGCTGGGTTATATGAGGAAAATCTAATATCCTGATGTATTTTTGCTATATCACAATATTCTTAAATGAGCTCCAATGTTGTTGTTTTTTAAAACTATAGATCCCTTGCAGCATGATGTCACCCACTCACGTTCCCGCCCCCATTTTCCTGCTAGATTTAAATGTAAGCTTATATAAAAAGGGATTCAGTATTTTATTTTTGCTATGAACTGTCTACACTATGACTAGATAACCAGGTGAGAAATAAGTTTTAACTAAGAAAGAAAAATGGCGAGGGAGGTAGGTCAATTATGCTTGACGCTGACAAACTTAACAAATAGATGTGGTGGGGAATAAGGTGTGTATTGGACAGATAATCAATAAAGCAGGTGTTTAAATTAGCTAATCAACCACCGCTGTGTTAACGTGGCTAATAGCAGCAGCGGCTAATCTACCACAGTGATCACTTTATTAATAAAAGCAAAATGCACATCAAGCCTAAAAGCCCAAAACTGTAACAAACTGAATGTTCTGTTCTATGTGGGGGTAATGTTTGTGTTTTTCATGCTGAATCCTGATACATAAAGTTGCGTTTTCAGTTGCTATGGCAACGAGTCTGCTTGTATCGTAAACCCGACACGAGCGACAAAAAAAAGTGAGTAGTTTTGAGTTATTTTTCCTATTGCACAGCACTAAATGAATCATACCTACGTCTTGCGATATAGCCATTTTAACTATCGTAAATTGAAAATATCGTCATACATCGAGTATACTCGATACATCGCCCAGCCCTGCATGCAGTGCTTACGTCTTTCTTTGAACGCTGGCTTTATTTGTGCCACTCTTCCACAAAGGGCAGATTTGTGGAGTGTGCAGGTCATAGTTGTCTTTAAAGGATTCTCCCACCATGTGCACTAATTTTAACAAATGCACACTGCAGTTTTAAGATTTGTCAAAGTTTGAAAACCATGGTTTTTTTATTTATTTTTTTATTTTTTATTATTTTTTAAACTCTGTTGGCCCACCAAACAAAATCCACATAAATGCTTTGAAGCTTGTGGTTGTAATAAAGATCTGAACATTCAATAATAATTATATATTAGAATTAAATGAGTGAATGGCAAGCAACACCTAAAGAAATAACAAATGAGTGTATATGCTGACCTTGTCTAGAGAACTTAATTTAGTTTTTGGTGAGTGTTGATTTCTAAAGTATAGAGCCTCTTTACGTTACTAAATCAAAGCTTTTCATGGAGTGCGATTAAACAAGACTTTTCAAGTTTTCACTAACATGTTTCTACATCATGCTGTTCATCTTGGACTAATCACATCCCTACATGTTTTACACTGATCTGATCCAACAATTTAGAGATTAATAATAGAAATTGTATCTTTTGTCTCTCTTCTAGATAGAAGCTGCTCCTTTTCAGCTACTAATTTCAAGTGTCTACATTCAACTCTTACAGAATAGTGCAGCTTCTGCTTGATCCCTTATCTGCCTTGGCACATCGGTGGCTGGAGCTGTAATGTTGGTCCCGTTTGAGTCTTCTGGTCACATTTGTAACCTTTTGTTTTCGCTCAGCAGGGCCAGCCGGAGTCTGAGACAGTTCACCTGTTCATTCCTGCACTTGCTGTGGGAGCCATCATTGGAAAACAGGGCCAACACATCAAACAACTGTCACACTTTGCAGGAGCCTCAATCAAGGTGAGGGAAACGTGGTGATAGAAACTAGACAACTGGGTGTAGGCTGCTGTTAATACTGCCCTTTACCTGCTTTCAGATTGCTCCAGCAGAAGGAATGGATGCCAAGCAGAGGATGGTCATCATTGTTGGGCCACCAGAAGCTCAGTTTAAGGTGCTGAACCTTGACTTGCTGATTTAAAAGTTTGGAAGTTGCATCTCTCGCATGTTAGAAGCTTGTCCTATTTAACGTTACTTGGCTGGAAAGAACAAATGTTAAAATTGGTTAAAATTTAGTTTTATTTAATCTCTACTTGAACCTTTCTGGCTTCAGGCTCAGTGTCGCATCTTTGGCAAGCTTAAAGAAGAGAACTTTTTTGGGCCAAAAGAAGAGGTGAAACTGGAAGCGCACATCAAAGTTCCTGCTTTTGCTGCTGGACGCGTCATTGGGAAAGGTGGAAAAACGGTAAATATAGCTTCATAAGTGGATGCTCCCAAATGTTGGGGTTGGAAAAAATTTAAATAAATTAGAATTGTGCACCGGTAATAAGTTTGTCTTGATGTGACTGCAGGTGAATGAGCTGCAGAACTTGACCTGTGCAGAAGTGGTGGTGCCCAGGGACCAGACGCCTGATGAGAACGACCAGGTCATAGTAAAGATCAGTGGACACTTCTTTGCATGCCAGGTGGGTCAAGGAAATCATGGATGTACAAGGCAACAGTTTTCAAGATGTGTAATTATTCACTCAGATTAAAAGAACTGTAAAAAAGAAAAACCAAAAAGCTGTGACCGATTACATGAGAATGTCTAACAGGCTAACTTGGCCTGGCAGAAAATACAAAATCAAAACTCTGACATTAAATTTATTCATTCAGCTTAATCTTCATTTAAATTATATTTCTCCTGTGGGGTAGTTGAAGTTGCAGTAATACTTGGTATTAAATGAATCCGATTACATGCATCCAGTTGTTGGACAAAAACTGTTAAAAGTGAAAGCTATAATATCGATAGCAGTATGTCTTTCAAAAGGAAAGCCAATAAATTTGCATTCATTTGCCGTAAGGAATTTTTTTTAAATTATTCTTTACATTGTTGTAACTGAAAGATTTCTTGTTGGGGGGCAAGGCAACAAGAAATCTTGTTGCCTTGATTTCCTCCTGGTCAATTACCTGAAAAATAAATAAATAAAATGCATTAATTTTAACATTTTTTGTTTTTGGCCACAAAATTAAACCTTCATTGAGGAGAAATTGTAGTCTCAGCCATATTTACAAATGAATCTTAAAATTCCAGTGACGTGTTTTGAGGACACTAATATTCTTCTATCTGGTTTAGTTGGCCCAGAGGAAGATTCAGGAGATCCTGGCTCAGGTGAGGAGGCAGCAGCAGCCCAAGTCTCCATCGGGCGCCCAGCCTCCGACGCCACGCAGGAAGTGAAACTCCATTAAGCTCTGGAAGAACGCCGACTGGATCCGTCGTGATACTCGAAAGATGGACAGATGCAGAAAAGCTCATAGGGGGAAAAGAAAAATGACAGTGGATCCTAATGCACATCTCAGGGGTCAAGGTCATCGGAACCAAACATCCACCCCTCCCTGAACAACTTGATTACTTTAAAGTGGGGGTGACGACACCTTACACCTCTTAAGCTCCACCCACTTCACGTCTCTGCGTCTGCTGTGAGAATGTACTTTAGAGGGCTTTCGCCAACATCACCTGTCCTCTGTTCAACCCCCTCTTTTACCCCCCCATGGGTGTAGTTTGTTTTTTATTTGGTTCTTTTTACACTAAAACTATGAGGAAGAAATACAGACCCCCCGCCCCCCTTCCCTACCCCTCTTTCTATCACCCCCTATGGTGTGGTACCTTAAAGATGTTTAGGTTGTTTAGTTTTTCTTAATTGGTTAAAGCTTTCTCACGAGTTTTTCCGTGGAAAGAGAAAAGGCATTGCTCGGTCCTGGTCGGACCAACAGAGGTTTAGTTGGGGGGAGGGTTGGCTCTGGCCAGGTGGGCCACATTTAGGGGAAAAATTCTTGTTTTAGGACAGGACCCCTGTGAGGGTTGGTTATATATCAGGCGTCCTGCCCTCGGAATAAAAGTGGCATTTTTTTAAAGAAAAATTCGGATGCATTTTATAGATAGACCTATATGAATAGATCAATATATAAATACATATATATATTTAGTAGAGCGGGCAGCGCTGCGACTGACACTTTTGGGGAAAAGGGTGCCGAGCTGCTGCCCTGAAAAAACAATTTATGCATTTTGTTTAACTACCTCAGGATCTAGTACCTCAGAAGAGAAAAAAAATTATTATATGGAGAAAAAAAAAGTTCCTTTCTTTTTATTTTGCTTTTGTGGTATTTTGTATACTTTATAAAGCTGATAGTCTTTGAACATTTTTATTTTTTTAAGAAAATTTAAAATTTCCGGGTCAGCTGCCAACTGACCTTGCCTTCAACTCTGGTGCTTTAGGCGGCATTGTACATGTGGATGTGTGAACAAAGATGACCCTGTACATAAAATTTATTTGTACATAGCAGCCTTGGAGCAAGAGTTGGCACCCCACCCTCACCTCCCCCTCAGCTGGCGGCTGACGGAGAAGTATATAGAGAAAAAAATTGCCTCCGTTTTTTTCCCCACCGATGGTCCACCATCTTCTTGAAGACAAAAGCAAGTACAGAACAACTAAATGCTTGCAAAAAAAAAAAAAAAAAAAAAAGCCAACCGTACATATTTGCAGCAATGCCATTTATTTTGGGGTTTCGCTGGTAGTTTTAATGTCAAATTCTTTTTGCCTTCTTATTGAGGGCTGCAGCTCAAACTGTGATGGGTCCTCCCTGTAGCTGTTGTCGGAGCATCTTTTTTATTTTTCTTCCCTCCCTTGGTCTGTTTCATTTCTGGGTCATCTGCCGTCGTATTGCTAACGCTATCCTGGTAAGGTTCAAACTCTGCCATAGTGACGTGGCCATCAAGTCATTCATTTTCTTTTTGTGGTGAGTCGGGGGGAGTAGCACAGATGGATGCATTTTTATGTTTTGGGCTTGGAGAAAGTGAGCTGTCCTATTTTCGCAACTTGATTAGATTTTTTTTATTTGTTGTGGTTGCTCATGCAGGGGAAAACAAGTTAAATGACGCATAATTGTGAATGAACCCCCACTCGGACAGGAAGCAAAAATCCTAAACAGTCATTTTATTTTTCTTTTTGTTTCCGTGCCGAATGTAAATATATATTGATTGTGGTAAAGTGCTTGAGTGTATCCATGCTTCCACAGTAGAACGCAGTCTACCTCAGCTGAGGGGGGTGGGGGGTGGGGGAGGGAGTTGCTATGGCACTGGACACCTCACCCCGCCCCCACTGAGCGCCAGCGCGCACCAATACCTCAGTAACCCGAACATTTGTTTCTACCTGGGCGTGCCCTTCTGACGTCATGCTTAACCGAGGGGCACAAGTGATGCTTAAAATGATCCTTCTGATACCCACCCTCCCCTCATCCAGTTTGTTTTTGATCTACCTCTTTAGACACATATTTGAATTGGAGGCTTTCTACCATTTGTTAGACCCCGACCCATCACCCATCCCCCCCAAGCCCCCACACTTTTCTGCACCTCCCCAGAAAAGAAATGAAAATTTAAACTAATAAACTCTGTAGAATTGAGAATAATGGAAAGTGATAGAAATGTTTTCTTTTGATCAGTGTTTATATTTACATATACTCCTTTTGGCTTTGAGATCATCAATGATTATTCCTTTCTGCTTTCTATTTTTGGTGGTGTGGCTTACATGTATTCAAACTTTTTTTTTTTTCCTGGAAAATCAAATCTTTGATTTTTGCTTTCAGTCTAATGCAAAAAAGGACCTGTTTTTTTTTTTTTTTTTTCCTCTTTCAGATTTATAAGACTTAAAGACAAGAAAATGCAAGTCTGTTTTGTCTTTCATAAGATGCTACACTCGCTGATTTGATGGCATTTTTCGGTTAGCATTTCTTGGTTGTGTAATGTGGAACATTTTTTTTTTGGCATGGGACAAATTAGAGGGACTGAATCTGATTATGGAAAAGTGATCGATTTTCAGCATGATGTTCTCTCCTCCCCCTCTCTGCAAACGTACTTGTGCCCCTTCACCTTCCCACAAACACACTGCTCCACTTGTCAAATGCCTCTGAATAAAAAAATAAAAAAAATAAAGTTCTTTTTTGTTTTAATATTGATGAGACCGAATCGGGTCTTGTGTTTTATGCAAGTTGTTTCCATGAGGTCTGCAGAATTCTTCTTTTAAATGATACTGCTTTTGTGGCCATAAAACCTGCCAAGTTCCATTTTATTTGGTAGAATACAATTCAAGAAACCAGTGGAAACTGAGTGGAGATTATGTGCAGAAACCAACCAGTTGGTGGTTCTGAAGACAATCACCATTAGGTTTAAATACTTGCATATTTTATTACCCAGCTGTGTTTTATTGGGTCTGTTTGGGGGGAAAAACAAAAAAGCGGCTTCACATAGTATCATCTTGAAAGTAATTGACTTGGATGCCTTTTTGACATCTGGATGGAGTGGGGTAGCAGTACATGGAGAAAGATATTACTGCAGAATGCTCTGACAATTAAATTGACTCTTTTTTAGTTTTACATCATGTAAAGCTTATCAAACATACCTGGAATGTTGTTTTGATTCTTTCATGCACATTTGAGAAATCCTTTAGTCTCCAGTGGCAACCATTCAGCTGGGCAAAACACCTGTTGGGTGGAGAAAGCGCCGCCTTCAGATCGCAGCTTCTCCTCTGAGCTGCAGTTTTGAAGCTTCCATGTCAAAAGCAGCCCTACCCCACTTAGCATACAAAATGGCACCATGTGTGTCTGGGAAATACGTAATACTGTCCCTTTAAAAAGAATAATCTGGTGGTCTCCATCAACAACAAAAAACCTCAAAGTTGATGTTTCATACTTGAATGTCCTGGATTATAACAAAACTGTTCAAAATATAACTTGGGCAAAAATGTATATGGAAAATGTACTGGTTGGTGTATCCTTAGGGGCCTTCAGGTATTAGACACTGCTGAAAACATGTTCAATCTCATTAAAGTTAGTTTTTTTTCTTTATTAAACAACAAATCGAGACTAAATATTTCAGTGGCCACTATCAGATGGATGCAAAAACAATCAGTATGATGATTCAAAGAGACATCTTTATTTTTGTTAGTGCTTTTTTCAAAAATGTCCAGGTATTAAAAATTAAGTTGCTGTTTCAATAGTAGAGACTCTTTCACTTGTGTCGTTTTGCAATTTTTCACTGGAATAATCAAAGAAAACCTTCAGTTGTCACATTAAAACATGCAACATAGTGCCAGGAATCCATGCACTCAGCAAATACCGTGATGACTTCATTAGTCAATTTACAGGACAAAATCTTTAGCATTACACAAATATTAGATCATAAAGAATTACATTAATGAAATGAGCTGTTTAAGAGATCTTTGAATAATTTAGGACTCACACTTTAAAGTTTAAATTGTTTAATTATGAATCAAAAACCAAAGGTTTCGCAAGAGTTTAAGGAAAAAGGTACAACACATCCTTGATGACATTTTTTAATATTTAATCAAAGGCACCAATATGGCTATTTGAAACTCCTTCACAGCAAATTCATTCCAAGCTGACATTAAAATTAGTGCAGCAGCCACAAATTAAGTGACCTCTTTAGTACATCTTGCCATCTGAATTGTAGAGCATTAGGATTTGGCTGAATTAGGACATAACATTATTAGTATCAATTCTCATTGCTTCATTTCAGAAGTGTCTTTTATTTTAAAGTACAATAGAAAAAGCGTTTTGGATGCAACTCCTCCAAACCCTACAAAGGCTGTCTCTCAGTCAAAAGGTGGCGACTCTCCTCACTGGAGGGGAAGAGCGCCTCCCTCAGGCGAACCATGTGACCTGCAGCACCAGAATTGGCACAGGCATCCTCAACCAGGGACCTTCGAATGGGTCTGTAGACCTTGTGACGTCTTAAAATAAATAAATAAATTAGAGGGTCATAATTCTGTTTTCTTTGCACAAGAAAACATCTTTGTTATCTGTTCTTGTTGGGTCATTAATTCACAGGATTTAATATGATGCAAGTGCGACACTCACCGGTAGACCATGTAGGCAACGATTGCAAAGACTGCCACCAGCATGGCACTTGACGTTAGAACCACCTGGGCGGTGTTTGAAGTTTTAGGCACTGGGATGAACAAGAAGGACAGTTTATTTTTGTTTAATAATTAAAATTTCTGAAGAGGGCATTATTTTTCCAGAGCACTTTTTCCAACCAACCGGGTGCGTCCTGAGACTTGCTGATGGTGATAGTGGTGCTGGCGAGTGCCACGCTGCTAGAGTTCTCCAGGGTGATGTTCACACAGTAGGTGCCCGGTTCCAGGAACCTTCGCCGCAGGTGCACCTCACACTCGGATGAAGGCGGCACGTCGTCGCACATGATGTTGCGTACCTGAGAGCAGCTGGGATCTGACACAATGGTGCAGGCTGAAGTGGGGATGCTGCGAAGGATATTATTTAATAAACTGGAGGTTTATTAAAGCCATTGGAAATTAAGATGGGATGTGTCTGTACCACATTGTTCAAGTCAAGATGATGGGGTTTCACCCACTCAAATCCAAATCTTTCCTAGAACCCCTTCTACAAAGTTGTTGTTTTTTTTGTAATTTGATGCTTAATCTAAGTTTATTATTATTTTTACAGCAAAGCAACCATGTTTGGTTTTCCTCTCCCACTTATTGCTCTTACAACTTGGATTCTCTTACAACTGAGTCTTTTTTAAAATACTAAATTTTCTTAGCATTCTTATATTTCAATGTGATCTCAAAATCAAATGCAGTGTTGAAACATTTCTTAACATTAAGATTTAAATAAATTGTATTTGTATTTTAAGTGAAAAAGAGGAAAACAAAATGTTCACCTTCCCAGACATTTCACCCTGAAGCTGACGTCGGTGTTGGTCACCCTGGCAGCCGACACGTCCACGATGCGACTGTTTAGCCGATTCCTCAGTGGGTGCTTTGGCTCTGCGTAGAACACGAGTAGCAAGACGACACACTTGAGAGAAGCTGAAGCTAATGCAGTTACCCAAGAACAACGGAGATACTGCTAGATTTAGTGTTAAAAAGAAATGAAATCTTTAGATATTCGGCTCAGCTGCTCCATTCGATGTGACATGTTTCAGTCAAGATAGGACAACACCGCTCTCCACCTACCGACTATAGTGATGTTGCCTGAGAAGGTTCCGTAGGCGTATCGGAAACACTCATTGCCGTTGAGACCCCTGCTTCGGAGCCAAGGCTGGGAGGTGGGGTTGGATTCTGTGGCAATCGTGGACAGGAGGGGCTCTGTTGTGGGCAACCCCGTCGTCGTCACAGCAGATAAAGTGGAGGAGTTAACGGGCTGACTGGTGTTGGGTGGTGCTAAAACAGAGAAGAGACAAGGGACAGTTAAAGGCATTTAGATGGTTCTTTTCATGAACAAACTGTACCTCAAGTCCACAAGCAAACTCACCCAGCGTCGTCTTGATCTTCGTTGTGACAGCATGTGTAGCCGGAGGACTGGTAGGGGCCACTGACGGAGAAGACCATAAGTACAATTTTTAGAATCATAGCTATCTTCATAATTGTTGCAATATTCCGTGTTCCTTCAGAGGTTGTGTTGTGTTGTTGAAACTCTTAGCGAAATTAAAACTTTTATTTTTTAATAAAGGAGAAGAGTTACCTATAAACATGACTTAGTTCTTTATAGAAGGAATACGCAGCAATTCTAACAATTATGGAAAAGTGCCTGGATCATTTAATTCAAAGCTATTCTTATGAATATTAAGGAAATGTGTGTAAACCCTCAGCATTTTAGAAAAGCTATGAAAATAAACCATCTTGCTCGTCACTCTATCATTTTGCAAATAAAAATCATTTCCGTAATCCACACTGAGCTAAACAGAAAACAGTCGTATTTAGGCTCGGTAAGGTGATAAGAAGTTTATACTGTAGAAATGATTATTGCCTAATTGAAAATTACAGGCTAGGCTTTTTTAGAAAAATGAAAGACATGCAAGCTGGAACTCATCAGAAATCACATGTAGATGCTATATGTGTCCGTTGATCGTTGCTGTTTCTCAGTCTTTACTCTGCTAAACCAATTGATAACAGGTGGTTGGTACATAAAAATGCACCTACCAGATTGTTGATACAGATTGTTTCTGTTTTTGCCTGTTTTGTCACACTGATATGATTCAGATAATCAAACACAATCCAACACCAGGCACCTGGGGAGTGTTGGAAGTTTTGGGTGCTGCATAAAGTTCAGTTCTGCCAATGGAGTCAACCAACTTCAACACATTTAGCAAGAGCTTACATCAAACAAGAAAAGTCATGTTTTGCATTATCATTAGAATGTCATTTGTATTCTGTTGCTTCATGGAGGTTTAGTGTGTGTGGCCGCAAATGTGTGAGATGTTGGCAGGATTCCTGTTCAGATCTGGTAGTTTGGTTACTGCCAAGAGCCATTAATAGGCTGTGAATAAACCCTTTTCTTAACATTAGCAACCAGAACTAAGCTATTCTGGAAGCTTTGCGACTTCTCCATGCCGAAAAACATCGTGCCGTTTGACTTGGATGCTTTTACGAGCCTGGCTGTCTCAGTCGAGTACCTGTGAGAGGTGGCGATGTGGGGCGCCTCGGAGTTGGAGTGGCAGAGGTGGGTGGACACTCGACAGGAAACGCGGCCTCCACCACCAGCTTCACATTCATCTTTCCCAGCGTGCTGTAGGTGTGTGTGGTCACCTCGCGGTGTGTCACGACCTGATTGCCGTCTCTAAAGTCCCAGATGTAATCCACTGAAGCGGCTGTCTTTAGGTAACCGCTGGGGTCATGAAGTTGGACCTTGAAGACAATCTCCTCTCCACGGACGAAAACACTGGCAGACTTGTTGACTACGGACTTCTGGGAAATGTCGACTGCCAGTGGGATCTTATCTGAAGGCATGCAGGAAGTAGCTATTAATTTTTAAAAACTTTCAGATTGTGTTCTGTTTTATACTTGAACATATAAATATGCCTCCACCTGTGACTAAAAAAACGGTGTTGTCACTGGTCAAGGGGCTGTACTTCCTGCGCTCACTCTTCCTGTAGACCATAACCTCCATGACTTCTCCCCCCAGTGGGATATTAGTGGTATTGATGGTCACACTGGAAGAAGAGCCATCGCATGTTTCATAGTACTGGCCTAGAAAGCAGAGACAAAACAGGGAGGAGGTTCATTCGTAGGGACGTTTGTTGTTCTGCTTGTTGCTGTTGGTCGTATCAAACTCACCCATTGTGTGCCACACGTAGACGTAACTCTTGCGTCTCCAGTCGTTGCTCTGGGGGAAGGGCTTCCCATCAGGGAACACGTTGCATTTTGTCAGGTCTGTGCACTTCCCGAAGCCATAGTCATCCAACCAAGAAGTCCAGTTATAGACATAGCCTGAGCGAAGCTGTCCGTTGGCTGTCCAAAGGCAAAGAAGGGGATGTCTTGTTAAAAAAAATAATAGTTAGATTCAGGGACTTCTACTAATGAGTGATGGTAACTGAAATAAGATTTATACAAAAGGTTAAAACTAACGTGTTCAGTTTGTTCAGCGAATTCAGTCGGTACGCATTTAATGAAATTGACTTTTCATTTCATGAGGAGGCAAACCCTTATTTATGTATTTGTTTACTCTTATCACGTTTGTTTTGTTGTTATTGGTTTTAAAATAAAAACAAACAGACATCACAGCTTAACATATTTCCAGAGTGATCATTTTTCTATGTCTAGGAGGTGGGATGTGCCATTTGTGCCCTAGCTTGACTTCCTGGCAGCACCTGAGGCCTCCAGCTCCGTACCGTCCTCGCAGTGCTCGTCCCAGACAAGGTCCCCGTTTGAGTCTTCCTTCTGGCATGGAGGATACTCCAGCTTAGCAGTAAAGGTAATGCATGAGCCATTGAGAGCCGGGCTGTCGCTGGTCAGATGAACCTTTGGTTTGCCTGCAGAGAGGTGCACGTTACTGGCTCTGGAGCCAGAACCGATCTGCAGACGATTTGAAGTTACAGTAGAAAGACCTGCTCACCTCTGTGATGCTTGAGCTCTCTTGGGTTTGAGCTTAGTGGAGGGTAGAGGTAATCGTCCCATGGATTGGTGTCGGGCTCCCATCCAGGGATTGCTGGAATTGGAAATGGGAACTTGCCAGCTGATGAATGCTTGTGGGGGAAAACATCACTGTACGCTACAGAAGGAGAAAAACGCAAAGAGAACTATATGAAAAACTTAAGCAAGATTCATCTGCACTACTACCTCAAACCTCTGTGTTGTATCTGAATTTTATGTAACTGATCAACAGAAAATATGTAATTCTGAAAGGTACATCTTTAAAAAAAAAAGTATGAAAAATATGGTGTGCATTGGTATTTGGCCCTCATTGGTCAATACTTTGTAGAAACACCTTTCATTGTTATTTCAAAGGTACCATAACTTTACACCTGACGTGTTTGTTGTTTTCTAATGTTCTCCAACAAACAGATGGATTTCAACTGAATTTCAACTATACACAAGAGGACTCTAGTTACTAATCGTGTGTCTTCTCAAGGCATTGTTTTACAGTGGATTTTATTTAGGGGCACACAAGTAAAGGAGGCTGGCAACAAATGCCTGGTACACAGAAACACTCAATTATTTTAAAATCGTTCAATCAAATAAAATCCTAAAAAAAAAAAAAAAAATTTATTGAAGCTTGTGGTTGAAATTTCACATATTGTTCAGAAAGTTCAAAGTGAAATCTTGAATCTCTTTTTGAGAGAGATTCAAAATCTCTCTCTTCTTTTACTTTGCTAAAAAGAAGCAAAGTAAAAGCCAAAAGTAATCTATAAAGATTTATTCTGATTGTGAATTTGAATTCAGACGAATTTCGGAATTCAAAAGTCAAATTTGGTTGTTTAAAATGCGAACGATGGTGAGAACATAAGTCAAAAGGTGTCGTAATAAAATGATTCTTTTCCTATCGGTTTTGGTTCGGATTTGATCGTTTTTCTCTGAAAACAAACGAGGTGGTCCCGATGCAGAGCTGTTACCTTTTCAGACTAGCTTCAGTGGCGGTGAGACATTTTAAAACTTCAGACGGGAAACAGACGAAAACAACAAATTCCATCGATCTAATGTGATCACGGGAGAAAATTACCCGAGTGTCTACCGGGTAATTGGCGATGGCGCAGATGTGGGTGCGGACAAAACCATCACTTTTACGCAATCGAAACAAGATTGTATTTTTTTTATTTATTTATTTCTATATTTTCAATTCAACGTGTTTGTAGAATTTGATCATCGGTTTGATTTGCGTGACAGTTTGAGTAATGTGACTGATTCACAATAAAAAATAAAAAATAAAACATTTGTGCGTAAATAAATAATAGTTTAAGGGTGGATGTCACTTTGATCATCCATCCTTAAACATGCGCCGTAATTAGTTTCTCGGGACTGGCTGCAGATAGCAGAACACAGGGCAGCTATTGTGGGAGACCGCGGGACGCATCCAGTTTATAATAGTCAAATGACAACAAGCGCGTTTCTGTTCGTCTAAAACAATTCTTCGTCTGCACTGAAACAAGGTAGGAACTCAAACTTACTTCTTCGCCCATCAACTTGACAAACGCAGCAGGCGCAGAAAGCCAGGAGACACAAGTACTGCAGGATCCCCATGTCCGCCGCTTCAGAACAGTGGAAACAGAAATTCAAATCCTAAAAATACAAAAAAACAAAACACAAAACAAACACAAGAAATCAAATTAAAAAGCGAAGTTTCACAAACAGCGGAAAACTCTTTCTGACAGGACCGACCCAGCTTGTGGTCCCCTCTGCCCGTCCAGTACCTTCTTCACTTCTTGTCCTCTAATTTAATGGGCTCCGCTGAGCGCACAGACATGTGACGCTTCCTAATAAGGCGCAAGTCATCACTCATTAAGACTCACTGCGGAAGGGAACTCATAAGACAGGAGGCGCGCATGCTCATTTCCCTATTTTGCAAACACCTTTGTTACAATAAACGATCGGACAAAATCAGTTTAATAAAAGACATTTTATTCGCGAAATGCGGACGCTGTTGTGATTGTTTATGTTGGGAGGATTTGCAGTTTTCTATTCTAGTCTATTTTCTAACTATTTGAATGTCCCACTATCAAAACTAACAAACACATACCTTTTGTGTAAATGTTTCTTTTTATTATTATTTTTTTTTAGGAATTCGACAAAAGGACGTACAAAAATAATGCGCGGAACAAATTCAATCAGTGTGAGATATGATTAAGCAATAATACAATTAGATATAATTTGGCGCCCCTCCGTTTTTTTTTGTTTTTTTTTAAATCCATAGGTGAACTTTCACAGTGACATTTCCCCTCCAAACAAAGGCGATCGTTTTTTCGTTAGAGTGATGATCTGATAACACGAAAAGATCCACGCATGACAGCCCCCCTCATATGACTGAATTATTAGAAGCATTTTTAATTTTTTTATTCCCCCCCCCCCAGTTTGTCGCGTGGAGCAGGTCGGTGATCTCTCACGCACCCCGCCGCTGCTGCGCCCGCAAAAAGAAGAAGGAAGAGGCATGATACCCGGCCGCTCTCCGTGCGCGCTCGTTTTTCCGACACCGTCTGCAACATGTGATTGTAATTTCGGCGCAGTCTTCCTCTGTCACAAGGAGGTCAGGAAACGGTGACAAAAGCCCACTGGAGTCAGGAGGAGAGGATTCTGCTTAGTCATGCAACCAAAACCCTTTAATCTGATATAGGAAATAAACAGATGCATGTATCATTGCAGACATGTGCAGCGGATTGAGTGAACGCAACAGGATGCTGCCATTGAAATTATTACTTTTTTTTTATAACATACCTTTCTAATCCAGATATCAATTAAATAACAAACCTATTACTAGTATGATACTGAAAAGAATTATTCTGATATTTCACTGACTTCAAATAAATTGCTGGAAGAAAATGTGAACCTTTAAATTGAATTGTGGGACTGTTGTGAAATTGACATTGTTTACATGGAGTAAGTAAGAAGGGTTACCTCTAACGTCATAGTAAATTTAATGGTAATAAAGCGAAACATTTTTTGCTATTTAATCGAATGTGGTGCATTATATTGTCATAATAATAACACAACAGGAGGTGTCATGTTCTTTTAATCCCTCTGAAATCACTTCAGATTACACTGATGGTCTAAAGAGTTCAGGATTGGCGTGAAAGCATCAGATGAAGCAACAACTTTGCCATTAAGTGGTTTTGAAATCCAACATTTTCCCCCCTTAATTACATGGGCTTAAAACGTGAGCGGCAATGCTGTCGTTGACCAGTAGAGGGCGGAACCCCTGCGCAGCTTCTTCACATGAGTGTCTTTCTACAATCCAGTTAGAGCCAAGTTTAATCCGTAACATTGCATTTTGTCAAATAAACAAGCAAGCAACGAGAAAGATATAGAAATAAAATGATCAAAAACAACAACATGACTTTTTCATCTTTGGCCTATAGGGTTGTTTTGTTTAACTTGTCAAATTTTTGAGGTCATTTGGCTAAAGTTTTTACATTTAAGACATTTTTACCGAATTGTTTGGTTCAGTCTCCTCATTAGTTAACCCTAATGAGTTATTATCACAATGCTAAAGTCATATTGTATAGATAACATAGAACGACGTTGGGCAAGCTCTGATCACATCATTTCATCATCTCAAAAACTATGGTAAAGATTCATAAACCATTCACAATTAAACAATAAACTCAACTGACATGATATCTGACGACTTAAAAGAAAATTATGAAGGGGAATTGAAATACATGTTTTAAGGATAATCAGATTATAAAACCTATATTAATATCTATTTCTGAAATGTAAACACAAGGTTTTCATTATTCATTAGTCATCTGGCATTCTAAATATCTGGACAGACCTTAAAGAGAGCAAAGATCGGCATTTGGGTGGTTCCAAAACCAGAAAACATTGGATAAATTGATTAGACGCCATCATCTTTTTGTGTCACATCTGTCTGAGAAAATGTTTTCAATGAAAATAGTCTCTTTTATGTTTTGTCCACAATCCATGGGTAAAAGAAGTCCCAAGCTGACTGAGAAGTCTGAGAATATGATGCCAGAGGAAACTTTGCTCCTTTCTGTGTGGTTTTGGCTGCACAGAGAAACATGGGGGAGTGAAATGCAGCTACAGGTGAGGAAACTCAAGGGGAAATCTTTGCTTTTCAATCCTGAGACGTTTAGCACTCCCACAAGAACCAGGATCCTTCTTTCATTTCCAACGTCATTGTAACGCCTTCATCTTCCTCTCTAAAACCCAACTCTCTGACTTCTTTCTTGTCGTGTCTACAGATGTCCTCATTCAGTAATCATGAACCTCAGAAGCCGACTCAGAGGAGTAATGGGAGGAGTGCTGGTCTCACCCACTCATTCACACACTGGAGCCAACAGAAAGTCCCTGATATCTAGAGCTCCAACAGATCCAGACCACTCACCATTTGATGTTTACATTGACATTCAAATATTAGATGTTCAGTCTTATGATTGTCTGTATTGAAGCCATATTTCATGGACCAGGTAACTGCCAATTAATCAGTACATTCATTGAAACTGACCGATCCATATCTACTCCTTAACTCGGCATTAAAGTGTTGACTCAGTAGACACAACTTCCCAGATCAAATGGGTAAATCAGAGAAATAACCTTATCTTCACAATTTATTGACAGATTTACACCTTCCAGGTTGCCTGAAGACCGTTCTGAGTATGTGTCTCGTCTGGATTGGGTGCGTGTGATTCACAGCACCAGGCGCCTGAGCGTTGGAGAGTGCCTCTCAGTGGGTGCTGCCCAGGCATTAGGGGAGGTCCTGGTGTTCATGGGTACATGGACTCGCACTGTGAATGCCAGAAAGGTTGGCTAGAACCACTCCTG
Source organism: Alfaro cultratus (assembly GCA_903066825.1). Taxonomy (NCBI): domain Eukaryota; kingdom Metazoa; phylum Chordata; class Actinopteri; order Cyprinodontiformes; family Poeciliidae; genus Alfaro; species Alfaro cultratus. The sequence goes on from CAEFZX010003157.1 coordinate 65,568, forward strand.
GAAAGAGTACAGGTTCTATTCACTTTCATTTTAAAAGGATGATGTGAAGCATCCAATGCTCCAATGTCAGCTAACAAAACTTAATCAAGTTATTCAGAGTTTTTCTTTCATTAAGGCCAATATAACCAGTGATCAAGAAGAAATCCAGCTGTGAGCTTTAACTTGACTTCCTCTGCTATTTGACAGAAAAATAAAAGGATAAAAAGTTTTCAGTTGTCCTCAGTCATTAGTGAAGCAGCGGGTTGTGTATCTAAGACTTAGCTCTCATGATTTGGCCGTGGTCATCCTTCAGACTGCCTGCAGTGTGCCTCTAATTAGACTGGGTAATTAGGCTGAACTCTCAGGCCTTGAATCTGCAGTAACTTGCATATTTTAGACACACGTTTTTTTTTATCCTATATTAAATTTTATGTGAGGATCATTCAGAGATATATATTTAAAAAACGTATGAGCAAAATCTTTACATTTGTTGCATTACATTCAGTTACATTAACACACAAAATCCCAAAGCTTTCCCTGATTTTGTAAAGCAGCTTAACACTAACATAGGTTACAGGTATACACGTACATTTGGATGTAAAAAGTTCATACTTAATGTCTTAAACAAGACCCCGTAATGGATGTAAGAGATTGGCAGACCTTTTAGTATAATGCCACCTAGTGGCCGGTTGGAGGAGTGTTCCACTGGAGACTCGACTTTCACTGGGAATCAAACCCTCAGTTTCAAGATGCAGACCCGCAGCTGGCTGTTCAACCTGCGTGGTGAGTTCACAACTGCTCCAGTTTAAGTGCTCTTTCAAGCTTAGTCCTTCTCAAGCGTTTTCACATCAACTCTTACCAGTTTCTCTTTTCCCTACAGAAAGTTTAACATGACACATCCCTGCTTCTTCTATGGTTCTGTCTGTGACAGGAGTCCAGCTTTAGGGGGAGAAGTGGTGGTCATCAACAGACAGTTTTTCCAAACCGTGGCGTCCTACGATCCAGGGGTCTGAGCAAACTGAGTTCTCAGTTATCAGGGTAAAAGAAAGAAGAACAAAAAAGAAGATCCAACAGAAGAGGATGAACACTGACTTCATTTCACAACTTTATTTGCTTCAGATATTTTCAGTAAGCAAGTCTTCAGGTGTCCTTGTAGGAGTACACTTTGCTTACAAAAATCTGAAAGAGCTACAGATCTGTTACTACAGGCTATGACTTCAAGTTGTTGAGAAGTTTACAAACAGATGCTATCCAGATTCTTGGATTAAAGTGATTTTTAGTTCTAGTTTGGAAGTTCCTGATCTGAATCTGCTACTCGATACAGATCCGATTCACTTAAGATCAGGCGTCCGTTGATGCTAGTGTCTCATAATCTTATTCTACAGTGAAGTCGATAATCACACCATGTATATGCTGAAAAACACAACAACTTTAAAGTGTGATAGCACAACTACATAACTACTGCAATTAGCCAGGCTACTTCTCTGAACCAGATGCTCTTCAGAGGAACTACATCAGAGTTGCTGATACCAGGATGGAGGCTTTCAGGAAGATTTTCTACAGGAAGGACAAACTCGCTCATTTTATCCAGCAGGTGTGTGTGATATGCTGTATGATATCTAAGAGATTTTGAAGAGGCTATTGGCTTTTTTATTTATGCCTTCTCAGTTGTCAACAGCAGAGGGCGCCATCGGTCTTCAAAGTCACCAGTGTTGGAAAATGCTTACTAGTCTCTTTGTTATTTGCTGTCCAAACAAATCACATTCACTCATGAAAGAAGTGATATATAATGTTCCTGCATGATGAAACAGGTTTCTATGTTATAGTTTGGCTCGGAGAGTTAGCTTGAAGTAGTTATTGAGTTATGAAGGGTGAGAGAGAGCGAGAGCAAGAAGGCAAGAATGAAGAAGAAGAAAAAAAGATGTTTTTGTAAGATTTGAAAAAAAAAAAAGCAGAAAAACTTATCTGCTGGCATGAATATGTTGACCTGGTTGAAGCCTCTGTTGCTTTTAGGACCAGTCACTGAGCTCTGTCATGCTTTTCTAAAACCATTTAGCCCTATTTACAGAAAACCTTGGAAATTAATTAGCCATAAACTTCTAAAGCTTTCTGTTGAAGGTAAACATTGTTGTCAATTACAATATTACTGTTATTCAGGTAATATGTGTTTGAGTTTGAGTTGCCATAAAAAATAAGGCATATTTCTGCTTTGGCTTTGGAGGTAATGGTTAAAAAAAAAAAAAAAAAAAAGGTTGGCAACAAGGTTGTTGTGAAGAACCTATCCAGGTTTCAATAGAGAAGGTAAAAGACGAAATGTCTTCTATTAACTTAACTTTTTATTTTATTTTATTTTTAAAAAAGACAAAATATAGTTTAAAGCCTGCAGCTACCTGAGCTGAAGAGCCACTCAGAAAGGAAGAATTCATTACTCAAAAAAATAAAATAATAAAATATCCAGTTGAAGTTGAAAGAAAATGGAAATAATTCGAGGTTTTCAAAGTGTAAAATTTCTCCATTTTTAGAAAACTGGAAAAACTACTGAGTTTATGACAAAATTTGTCTTCAGACTGTTCCTCTGAAGTGCTCCCTTCACTCCTGACATCGCCCTCCTCCTCTGACGTCAGGTGTGACCTTTGCCTCCCCTCCACTGTTGTCTCCTCCCGACAGCATCTTCCATCTTTTCTCCATGCTGTGGTGACCGCGGTGATAAACACCGAACAGCAAACACCCACAAATGCTGATGGCTGCCAGGCATGTCATATTATGGCTCCCAGAGAACCGGGTGACTCAGACGGAGATCCAGACGCGCATCTCCAGAGAGAGGGAGGTGATCGTAGACCAGCTTCGGAGAACCTTGGTTTTGTTTTTTCACACAGGTAGTCCTATTTTTTTTTTTTTAAATGATTCCTGAGGTGTAGTTAGGTCTTTGTGGATGGGCGTCTGGAGCAGAGCTGACACAAAGCACAGATTAACTGCAGTGAAATGGGATAAAAACTTGACAACCAGCAGCAATTAGGGTCAAACGCAGTTATCAGTCTGTTAAAAACACACACTTTGTGGCTATTAAGAAACGGATTGCAAGGCTCTTTGTGAGCTCCAGACTAAAAGGAATTTATGATTTGTGAACTTTATAAAAATTGTTTTGAGATACAGAATTGTTTTTACACTGGTGTTTTTGTTGTTGTTATTATTTTAAGGAAGAAAACTAACATTTCTAATAAAAGATAATTCATGTAAAGCTTGTCAAATATGTAACCTTAAATATTCTTTTAGCAAGCTACTAAAAATAGACTTTAAATTTAGATTTATAGGTCAAGCCAGGGCTGAGGCGTCCATAAGACTAACCCCACTAGGACCGTCTGAGTTCTTGAAAGCCAGAGATCATTAAGACAGAGAACAGATGTTGTGAAATCTGATTTTCACATCTCTAAACCCGCAGACACATAAACACACGGCGCAAAGACATAAAACATCATCTAAAACTTTCTGACAAGGTCTGCTTTGGGAACAAAACACTGCCAAGTGTTCCTTCTTCATGCATACGTTTTAGCACTGACTTCTCAGCAAGGACGCTTACATCAGCGTTACCTCAGCACAACAGAAGGCAACTCTATCCTGAAAGCTCTTTGGGAGGATAATTCTCCAACATTTGTTGCAAAACTACTAGAAACTCTCCTCTGACAGGCAGACAACAAAAGAGGTTATTTAGCTGCTGTCCTGGTGCTTTTCTTTTTTTTCCCCTTCTAAGGAAAGAAGCTGCCATTAATCTCCACTTCTGACATGCTTATTGTTCTGCTACCTCTTCCCATCACTTTTGCAGAAGCACCTATAGGTGCAGACACTCATTTATCAAAACTAAAGTTATGCTGCAAGGACATTCCCCCCCCCCCACCAATACTTCTTCTTGCTTTATACCAATGCAAATAGCAGCTGCTGATAAATGTGAAGCCCTCACACCGAGGGCCTCTCAAGGCCCGGTGCTTATGGGGGGAAACATAACAAGTGAAACATTAAAGCTGGAAGAGCCTAATTTAAATGTAAGGACCACAGCGGGTTCCTGCACATTTGTCCATTACATCCGCAGAGATGAAAGCGCTGCTATTTATTACCGAGAGGAAAGTTCTCTCCTCCAACAAAGCAACTTTTTTTTTTTCTTTTTTCTTTTTTAGAACCAAAATCTGGGGCGAAGGACAAGTGAAGTGGCTCCTTTCACTGGAATCAAGTGCTCATTTGAATGGAAGAAAATAATGTGCGGCTGTGCCCTGAAAAAATGTGTGCTCGGGTGGAAGGGCTGGACAGGGAGGGGTTGTTGGTGTATATGGGTCAGGGCCGCCGCAAAAATAATGCGAACCGAGAGGATTGAAGTGAATGCTCAGGTGTTAAAAAGAATCCCTTCGGTAGAGATTTTTCCACATTCAAGGGAGAAAAACAAAAATGAAGCAAGAACGAGGAAGGCTATAAAGCAGCAAACCAGGTGGGCTTCAGTAGGGCTAATGACAGATAAAGTGGGGAAAGTGGTGAATAAAAGATGAGTTTGCTGGCAGGTGGATAAAACGACGTGTAAGCAGCGAGGATGGGATTGTCTGTACGCCATTAAATATGAATGGGTCTCGTGACCCCAGGCGAAGTGACAACATTCCCACAGATGTGCAGCTAAATGCACAAGTAATCATTCTCAGCGCAAAAACATCCAGATCATCTTGGGGCAGAGCGCTCCGGGAACTCTGACCTCTGTTTTCCATTAAGGCTTTTGTACATGACTGAGAAAAACAGCGTCCAATTCCACGTCACACACCGACATAAATTGCAGATGAAGTATATATTAGACTGTGCAACAAATTACTACACTCACACACTTCAGAATGTTGAACAAAAATCACCACCATGCTTTTATGGTAATTGTTTTTCTTTTTGAGCATTGATATTAACAGATAACTCCAAAACTTTCTTTTCGTTTGTTTTGTTGGCAATTCTTCTAGGATTTTCAGGGTAGAGAGCTGGAATAATGGTTCCATAAATTACAGAGTCAAGCAGGTCCTGAAGAAGCAAAACAACCACAGACCACCACACTGCCTCCACTGTGTTTGATTGTTGGTATCTTTAATGCTAAGTTATGATGGGTCACAAACCTTCCAAGAAAGTGTTTGGAGTCACTTTCAAAGATCATGAAGATTTTTATTTATTTTTTGGTAAATCTGAGCATTTTGTGTTATTTTGGTTTGCAAAGGTTTTGACCTTGTCACTCTCCCATGGATGACCTTTATCCCCAATTTTTTTCCGTTTTTATTGACTGAGGAAAGTGAGGCGCTAAGTGCTTTTGGCTCCTGTTGTTGGGATATTTTGGATGAGGTAACGATGCCTTCCTGAATGTTAATTTTAGATTGACCACATCTAGGAAGGTTCACTACTACTACTGTTCTATGTTTTTGTAGACATTGGCTCCCTAGTTAGCCTTAAAGCCTTTGAAATGACTTTGCAACCCTTCACAGCCCTTTAATTTTGTTTTGCTTCTTTATCAGTTCTTACATTTCGTTAGATTAGGGGACTATATGTTGTTTCTTGAGATCTTTCAGTCTACTTCATGTTGCCAGGCAGGTTTAATTTACTTTTTGATAACTTCATAAATTATCATTTGAAAACAAATGTAGATTTTTTTTGATGACCTGAAACATTGAAATGGAAAAAAATATATATCAGAGGAAAAAGTTTCTCACGTTGCTGTAAAATTATGTGATGCACAAAATCTGTTAATATTTTAGAAATATTTCCTATTTTGTTCCTAGGTTAACTTTGCACTTCATTTAATTACCTTTCCAGTAGCTATAAAACAGCTACTAACCCGACATTCCATCTGTTCAATGATTCCCCCAAACCTCCGATGTATTTCTTTAGTGAACTCAAAACAAGAAATCCATCTCATAACAGTCATGTTTGTTTTTTTTAATAGCATATGTGTTTCTCTGATAAATATAAAAAAAGGGGAAAGGTTGTTACAGTACATTCCATTTGCAGAGAAGCAGAGTCAAAGCTACAGGAGTTGAGATGACGAGAGCAGATCTGTTGGACAAAAGTTATGACCTTATTTCTGGTTTAACGTTGCATCAGCTGAGGCCAGCGAACAGCACTGCCATAACTTCCTTCGCGGGTTGCATTGCTTATGGCCATTGCAAACGTCTGAATTCTCTAAAGTAAAAAAAAATAATAAATTTTTAGTGTGGATACATTCATATGTGTATGTATATATAAAAGTGTCTTTATTTCCCTATTGTGCTTTATGAGGGAATATTGCCTTCACCCCATCAGGTGAGTGAACTGAAAATCTCAGAGCTGCTATCCCAGGGCGCCAATCAGGGAGGAATGCATTATGGTGTGGCTCGTGAACCAATTGGAGAGCATTTGCTCCAGGCCACTTTACAACAGGGGTGACTACCTTGTGCCCCAAAATAACCCTTGTTTAAACAGAGCTGACTTCTGCTAAATATGCATCAGTAAATGCCAGGTTTAGCGATTAAAATACCAAACCGTGTTTTCTTTAAATAGAAGGGGTAAATGGCAAGCTGGATCTCCATGGGGCGACATGCAGCATGTTAATGTGTGTCTACAGGCACTACTCAAAAGGTTTGGAAAGGCATGCAGAGAGAAATAGGGATAGGAGGGTGGGAGCATTTGAAAAAGCAAGACAAAAGTAGGGGGAGGCAAAGAGTCCCTGTGCTCAGTGTGACAGACCACAGCAGGGGTTGTTCTGCCCAAGGCGTAGCACGAGTCCCTCGCCACCACCACCGTTCCAACAGACATTTTCCTTCATCCTTTTACCCCCTTTCTCCCCTTGGGCAGGTGGGTAAAGAGCACGAGACGCCCCATCTCTCGTTTCACAGTGTCCTCTTTTCCAAATTCAGCCAGTCATGCATTGTTCTATTGCAACCAGAGCATCCGGCGAGGATTGAGTGAGCAAGGAAAGAAGGGTTAACAGGCAGAAGAAGAGGGGAAAGCAGAGAGAACAGACCACTGCTCTCTTCTTCAATGTTAATGTCTCGACCTCCATTACGGCAGAGTCCAGTCCGAGGAGCCTTGCGGTGTGGGACTAAAGATCAACCTCATCCATTGATCTACCACCGTAAAACTCCAAAACCGACTCAAACCTCTATATGCCACCTAAGTGCACTACGTTTTGTTTTTGTAAAGCTATACACCTAAACATTTTCTGTCCTCATGCAATTGGATTTTTAAAATAAAAAGAATTGCTTGTTGCATTCCTCTACTGTAGATGCCTTGGAGACCTCAGCTAAACAGTCGTCTATTTAGTTCAGGAATATCCCAAAAATAAAAAATAAAAAGCGTCCTGGAAATTGTCCTGCAGAGTCCAGGAGAGTTCTAAAGGAGATCTGCTACAAAACCCCTAGCTCTGGCTTGGGTAGAGTCTTACGGGTCCAGTTTGAGAAGAGCCTCCGGGGCTCTTGTGAGGGTCCTCACCCCCCCCGTCCTGCGGAGGCGAACTGTGTACCCTTAACCTGACAGAACTAGAAGGCAGCGGAGGCTCCGGGGTGACGGAGAGCAGCAGCGGTGGTCGCCGAGACGATACATCTGGAGTTAAAGGGGGAGTTGACTTGGGTATAATAGCTGGACAAACCAACTGCAGGCTCTGGGGTCTGTGAGTCAGAGAGTCCGCGTAGCACATTGCGGCGTGCTGCTGGGAGATGGTGAGGGACGAGCAGGGCAAAGGCATGGGTGGGTCTGTCCAGATGGGGGCAGCTTTGGACGGTGAGTGGCAGGGCTGAGGAGGGGACGGGCAGTGCAGGTACGTGTGGTGGGCTGGGGAGTAGTGAGTGGGACAGATTATTGCAGGTTGGGGCACCGACGGCGTGAGAGCCTCCATCAGCGTGGCCATTCTCTTCATGAGCTGCCCAAGGTCCGCTACTTCCCTCCGCAGGGTGCTCACCTGCAGACGAAAACAGAGACAATATCTTAAATTACATATCATGTTGGATATTTGAGATAAAATTTGGGGTATTTCTTTTTTCTTATTGTTTTTATCTTGGTGCTTTAGGACACACTCTACTGGCATTTTCTCCCAGCAAACCTGCTGTTCCTAGAAGGCACATAGTATTTTACATAATAATCTCCATAATAAGGTAAAAAAGTAACACCTGCCAGAGCTATAGACCTTTCATGGTTGTGTGACATTACAATCATGAATTTGCTGTTTCAGCTCAAATAAGAAGCCTTTCTACCTTCGACTATAAGAACAACTGGTCGAAAACAAACACAGCATATGGAAAGCTTTTATTTTTTTTATCATTACTTTTGTTGTATTTACAGTATATGTTTTACCTTTGTATGGAAGTCTTTGCTGGTGCCGCACAAAATATTTTCAGCACCGAATCATGTAATGGGAAGCAATCTCATCTCGATCTTTGCCATTTCTTTCCTTTACATCATAGCTTCAGCTGAAGCTTATGCAAACTGAAATCTCCTGCAGCCGATTCTCATTAAAAGCAGTCAAAATGTAGGGCGACACTGTGAAACACTACAAGAAACACAGTTTGCTTACCGCGATTTGTCATATACAGTCCAGATCCCACTAGCATGTATTTCTGAACTATATGTATTTGCTCGTAGGTAATATGAGCAAACATTACCCATGAGTAATAGGTAATATTACTCATATTAACATGAGGTAATAATATGTTAAATCTGACAGGAACACGTTTAACATGTGTTCCGGTTACTTGTTTAACAGCTAAACATGAACTCACAATCGCAGGTGTCTGAGGATATTCAATCGGGGGGGACAAACCCAGAGACAAACACAAACTGCCTGATTGCATCCTGCAATCAAGACAATGAGCAACGTTTCTAGAAGTTATTTAAACAAAATCAGGAGGATTTATAAGGAGATTTGACAGGCAGGGATGAAAGGAAAGTAGACACAGTTGTTGGAACACAGAAGGGAGTGTAGCCATACATGCATGAGTGACAGACAGAGCAAAACGATTCCTCCGCTAAGCTGGTAGAATACCAACACACCCCTTTGTGTTTCAATTGCTTGTGTTGCATTGATTTCATATTTTACTACGTTTAGCAAGTAGGAGAGGGTTAGGTTGAAAAATGTAGAAGTTCACACAGATTCCGCTCCTGGATAACTCTTTTTTTTTTTTTTCCTTTATACTTCAGCTGATTGTTTATAATGAAGATTATGAAGCGTCTCATTAAAAATGAGTTCACAGGTCGGCGAAAAGATTTATGTACAGGCAGCCAAGTGGACATTCGGGTGTGCTAGGAGATATGTGAATGCAGGTTTTTGTGTGTAAGGGACCTTTGAAGGTGTAAGGAGGATCATTAATAGTGAGCTACAAGGAAAAGCAACAGCAAACTGACTGAGGAGGGAAGGAAGGTAGCACAGAGAGTTTGGATCGCAGCACTTCTTGTCAGGTACGATTTAAGGCATAAAGCAGCAATATCACCTCAGATTGTTTACTGCTTATGGTCATCCCTTCAACCACAACGTAAAGTGTTAAGTCTGATCTCAACTTCTCTGACTACCCAGCAATCCAACTAGAGGGGCTAACAGTGGAGCAGCCTGATTTTTACTGATGCAAACTCTGCTGCAGCGACGACTTGTACGAAAAAGAAAAACCTAAAGAGACCTTCAGAATCTAACTGATGCTCAATGTGCATGCTCCCAAATGAAACATTTTAGATACTCATTCATGTTTCTCAGTTAAAAATATGTGAGGAATTACCCTTAAAGCATCAAATCATATAATTTATGAAGAGATAATTTAACTTTTTGAAATCTCTGCGGCGATAGATCACATTCACTGCACTGTCAAGTTCGCCATTTAAAACTTAAACAGAGAAGAAACAGCAGAACATAAACATGTCTGTAATAAAAGTTAAAGCTGTACTTTCCAGTGACTGAAATCAATAAATCTGAATGAGCGAGTTGCTCTTTTCAAAACATCTGCATTAAGACTCACCTATTATGCACATACTCATATTTAAGTTAAGCTATTAAACTATTTATTGATGCCACATTGCCTATCTTGGTCTACTTATTCCTGATGAATTTATAACTTTTAGATTCCGGTCACTCCCATGCCTCTATGAAAAGAAACCAGAAAGGACCCAGGAATCTGTCGATCTGTCACCTCTCTGGTGTTTTTTGCGAGTAAGACCGAGATGCTGTAATCGTCCATTACATCGATGGCGGCCGGTAATTAGCTGCTCGCTGCACGCGGCGTGTCCACAGAGGGCATGGCCGTGATGCCCTCCCAACGCGCCATCTGTTTCTGCCAGTCACGGCGCTCATGACCATTCATCTGGGCAATGATGCTCATCATTACAACTGGAGGCACATCAGCTCTCAGCACGGCACGCAGCACCACATGGGAAGTGCTATCATACATGATAGACTTGCAAATAAAAGATGTATAGTGTAATTAGTTAAACAAACCGTGGTATTTTCCTACCCAAATTTTAACAGACAAAAACATTCAGTCCTCTTCTTTATTTCTTTATTTCTTTTTTTTGACAGGCTCGCTCTCACTTCCCCTTGTGTGGCTTGGGAACAGCCTGGGTCGAAACCGCGGCTCTGACAAAAATAGAAAAGCAGAGAGTGGCAGGACGGTCCAATCTGACACGCTGTCAACACGATTCCTGGTCTCCCACATTTGAGACAACCGTCAGTGGTTTTTGGTCAGGGAGAAAACTACGGCAGACCACAACGAACCCGCAGCCACATTTACATTGTAAAAGCAACATAAAAATCCTAATTACCCTGAAATTATAACTTCTTGATGACAAGCCTGATCGTCTACAACAGTCAATATCAGATTCAAGAGGTTAAAGATTTGCAGCTACAAATCAAGATCTGTAATAGTAATGCTATTGCATTTTGAAAACTGGTGGTTATTACAGCCACAATTCAACCACATGTCCAAAGGTTCAAGTACAACCGGAGTCCTTCCTCTACAGTATTGGTCCATGGTAGTGAGAAAATGCTAACAGTAGCATGTAAACTGTCAACAGTGCTCAATGTTTCTTGTATTAAATGGTTCTAGTGTTAGCTCAGATGCTACCGCTGATACTTACTCTTAGAAGTTTAAATCACATTTTGAAGTGTGATAAGTATTCACAGTAATAATTTACCATTTTATATTTCATCCTCTTCATAATCATGCTTTTGTAAAAAACAAACACACAAACACACACACACACACAAATGAGATGACATAAAAAAGCAGATTTGTTCGCTATTAAATATTTGTTTTTTGCGTGTGGTCTAAATTGCAACGATATGAGCTTAGATTGTTCTTCATTAAATTTCAAATTTGTGTTGCGTTTTAGACACTGTTCCTCATGAATGAAGCAAACAATAAAATCTGTCCTTTGATTATCCGACTATGATTGGTCATTGAATCCATTAAAGTAAGTAAATTGAAAAATAAATTTTTAGCAGTCATGGCATTGCACTAAATTAGATAAAACTATGACAAATTAACGTTTTACAACATTTGTTTTTGCTTGTAACTATTTGTTGAGACAACAAACCCCAAAATAAGTGATGTGCTCATGCTTGTGTACGTTCCAGATCAAACGAGTGTCTCCCACATCCTGATCAGCGCCGTTGGATCCAAGTGTGGATTAACAACCAGAGGACCAAGCTGGAGGATTTTGGGCCGCAGTGAGACACTGAGCAAAACGCTGCCACTGCCTTTCACACCCCTGTGTTTTAAACATTTATATCTAACTTTAGGTCTCCACTCCTCAGTAAAAGAAAAAGGTAGATGACGTTATCTGGCCTCCTTCTTTTTCTCGTGCTTTTACTTTTCCCTGCTGAGACATCCGTTTCATTCTGCGACAGACAGGAGGAAGAAAAAGCCTGCCCTCCTCAGCTGCCAAAAGCCTAATGTCAATTTAGCTACCTGCCAATCAAGCCATGGGATGCACCGTGAGAGTCTGAATGTCAGTGTGTGGACAGAATATCTCAAGCTGCAACATGAACCATTACAATCAATGACATCTAATATGGCAAACCCCCTGTGTACTTTTCAGATTGAGAATAAAATCTGGATGAGAAATGGGTACGTTTTGGTTCATTACGTCATCTAATCCTTTCATCCTGCTCTGGCTTTACATGCCGATACACCTTGCTTCTACTTTAGCTCACCTGTCGAAATCCTTCTCACTTCTCACAGAGCTATATCCTTATTTAGGTCATCAAATTGGCTGGCTTTTATTTCCAGAAGCCTACCTGCAAACCTTTCCAACTACATCCGTCTTAATCCTCCCCTTAGAACGACACCTCGACTTTCGTGTTTAAATGTTAATCATTTTTATTATTCTTGTCACCCAAAAATGTCCATGTTACTAAATCATACCTGCTGGTCGAGGTGTTGCAGTTGTCCCCTGGTCTCCTCAGCTTTTGCTGCTAATTCTGTTGTGCTGATATGCAGCATGTCTGTGTTAAATCAGCGAGTAAGAGAAAAACATTTAGAGTTTAACATTCAGCCCTCAAGTGAATACAAATGGAAAGAAGTGAAGGTAAAATTATTTATGGTTTCAGGGTGAGGACAGTTTTCAGATGAAGTACAAAAAGAATTAAAAAAACGTTTTCTAGAATAACCTGTGGTTGACGTTGAGGCACTGGTTGGTTCACTGACGGGACAGCCGAGGCCGGTGGGAAAGGAGAACGTCTGGGAAGTTTCTGTTCCCTCACTGTCTTCGGTACCATCCACTATCCTACAGAGACACAAAGGAAACCTCGGAGTAACATCTAGACTCTGGAGTTGCCCCAAAACCTCTCTACCTTGAAAATACATGAAAAATAAGAAGTAGCAATTCTATAATCATTAAACACAATTGTTATCATATTTAGTCCCTCAAATTGAAATTCCTGTTTTGGTCATTTCCTCTTAAGCCTCTGCAGATCCTAAAAAAAGCAATGTGCCAATTGACACATGTCATACTGGACATGTGTCAATTACAAACCATGGCGATGTTTTTATGCTCAAAACAAACCATTGATTTTATTTCTGGATATCTAAGTTCTTCCATACACATGATGGTAGATTAAATTAAAGAAATGCGAACCTGATGGTTATGTAATGCTAATAAATAATGTATTTGATCTCAAGGTTAATGTTGTTTGATTATAGGTCAACTTTTTCATATGTCATAAGAGAAAACTGTCCCAGTTGGGGGTCAAAATCTCAATGAATACTCATTAGAATGTAACATATAAATTACAATATGATTAAGTTTGAGCAGCACTCTAAAAATGTATTGCCAAAAATCATCAAAAATATTCATCAGTATGCCATGTTTTCAAGCTTCTATCTGAAGTTTTCAAAGACAGTAAAAGAAAAATCAACCTTAGCATAGCAACGTCCAGACTCCGCCCCCTCAATGTGTTTGAGACAGTAGACCCAATAAATAATCTTCATTTTGAAGCTTATCATACTTGGATTGCACCACATTTCTTTCAAGATTTACTCTCTGGCTGGCATAACATCAGTGTCCGATGATGAAACCAGTGGCGGCTGAACCCACCTGGGGCTGAGGTTTGAAGGGTCTAGAGCAGTTGGCGTGATTTCCTGAAGGTTTTTCTGAGAGCGACCCAAGCTGCGAGTGACGGTCTTCTGGCGGGGCTGGCACAGAGGAGACTTCCCAACGGTGTCCCTGAGGTTCTCAGGTCGATGGTGCTCCGTCAGAAGGGATACAGACTCTGCGTTGTCAAGCTCGTCCGAGTCCGAGTCGCCCTCGTGTTCCTCCCGGGCCTCAGCTGCCGTAGGTTGGCCCTGAACCACGCGCCCGTTCCTTCTAACCCCAGACTGGGACAGAAATGAAACAACTAATTATCAATCCGTGATGTGTGAACATTTCAAATGAATTACATACCCGAGTAAGAACAAAAATACATCAGTTATTATGTTTCCAGTGAGGGCCATGAGCTATTTTTCACTGGCAATAATACGGTTAGGATAAGTCCCAATAAAACACATTTTGTGTTCTTAAACACACAAAATGTGGGAAAGTTCAAGCACTGTGAATAGTTCAGCAGGGAACTGCAAATAATGAGCGGGTACCTGAGACTCCTGTGCTGCTGTTGACAGTCTGGTCTTCACCTAGAAGACAGCCAGAGAAGAAACGCTCAATGCAGGGAGGAAACAATATGTTGGTTTGTGTTCCAGCTTTTTTTTTTTTTTCTTCCCGGGGAGCAATTTGGCAGCATTCTCTGGTCAGTTCTTTTCCAAACCGAGCAGAGAAACGTAACAAATAACTGCACAGCTCACAGTGAGACAACGGCAGAAATTTATTCACCACAATATACTGGTGCCATTATGTCATAGCCTAGGAGCAAACTGAACAGCGCGGCTCAAACAGCGCTCTATCCTCAGGTGCCTCCACCTATCTTCATTTACTCAGTGCCGAGATTTAGGCTGTCCCTCTGCAGATGAGTTTCACCTAAAAGCCCTGCGGCGCGCTTCGTCTGTGTGTCGGCGTGTGTGAGTGTGTGTATGTGCACGACAGCGAGTCCCAGTTGTGTTTGTGCAACAGAGTAAAACACCTGACTGTAATTACAGAAGCAGAGCAGCAGAGCAGAGCCGGGTATCCCAGCTACTTTTGCCAGCTCTCTCTTACAGCTACCTTAACTAGGACAGTGTCCTAATTTCTGTCCATTAGGCTAAGCCACAAACCCAAACTAAAATCACCTACGCATTTTGTGCCATAGCCTACTCTAAATGTAAACTCACTACAGGAAATTGAGAAGCCCACAAGTATTGGTTATGCCTTAATTGATTTTATTTTCAACACTGAGGACAAACACAATCGGGAACTCTTAGGGTATATGATGATTTTACAGACAAGTTGTAAAAGTTGCTATAAAAATTACATTGCATATGATGATTATGTTGTTGAAATGTTAATGATTTTGTTGTGTAACTATCTCTAATGGATTTCATTGCCCAAATTTACTCTTTCGTTTTTCCGACCCTTCTGTAAATCTCAATAATCCCGTTGTTTCAAGCCATCTAAATGGTAAATGATCTGAACTTATATTTCACTATTCCAGTCACATTAACCACTCGAAGCGTTTAACACTAGAGCCACATTCACACTCTCAGATCGCCCTACTCACTTTGTACACCAGCATGTGGGTGACAGAGTTCATATCAGAATGCGATGCATTGGTGTTGTTTTCAATTATGTCCCATAAAACAGGAAGAATTAGCACAGCTTGACATTAAACACACGCAAGATCAAATTTACCTGGAAAGAAACGCTAATATTTGGAGAAACGTCCGTTTGCAGATTTCAGAGGAATGTTTTTATTGTAGTTATCAACACGGTGTTAGTATATTTCTGAATATATTTCTTGGCAGAACACATTATTTCAGTTGGCTGGCTCATCCAGATTTTAAGCATCGTCAACACGTTTTCAACAAGGTTGAGGTTGGATTCATTCATAAGTCTTAATGCTAGCCTGCTTAAACAACAGGGATTCATCCTTCATTCTTCCAATTACTTCATGTATATTTGACAAAATAAAGTTAACAGCTTGATAGAAAAAAACAAAACATGTGAATTAGGGGAACATCATGGTGCGTTGAACCCTTATGTGATCGCCTTCCTAAAATAACAGCCAATGTCATTTTTTTAGGACATTATTTTAGGAAGGCGACGATATTTCGGTTCAATTTAAGCGGTTTGTTGAGAGCATACAGTCAGAGCTGTATGTTCAGCTATGCAAATAATAAATCACAGGTTGAATGGACTCACGTGTGTCTCATGTCCCTCCCGCAGATTGTATGTGAGGTCCTGCTGGATGTCCTGGACAAAGTGATGAGAGTACTCAGGGTAGAGGTCCAGCACCTCATAGAGCCCTTTCAGGTTGATACACTGCAGGTCACAGTAGGTCAGGGCTTTCACATCTGCATTGGTTTTTATCACACGGTTGTCTAATGACAGGTTCGCTCCGATCAGGTCACCTTTACCTGTTCAGAGAGAGAGAGACATGGAAAGAGGGTGAGGAATGGGGGCCACTTTAGAACGTTTTCACTCTGATGAAGGGGGTTGAAGATGCAGGCTCTCTAGCACTCATGTAAGCACTTATGCTTTATATCTTTTGTTTTTGCATGTATTTTTAGAGAAATATTTTTGCCTGAAAGAGGTTGGTAATAATGCTGAGAACACTTTTATTTTCAAGATTCAACTGAGCGCCGCATGCCAGCATGAAATTTGTTCTTGTTATGATGTGCAGTGATGAGAGGAGTGCACCCAAATGCGGAGTTCAAAGGCGTATAAGTAATAAAAACAGATTTCGCTTAAGTGAAGCAAACCAGAAGGTGTTGCTGGAAATGTAGAGAGATGCAAACTCTGTGAGACACGAGGAACTACCAAAGAAGATACCAGAGCTAGGGAACACCTGGAACGTTTGGTAGAAATTTGAAATGGTTTAGTAGACAGCAAATGTTAGATTTCTTTTTACATTTTGAAAATCTAATACATATTTTCCCTTCCTCTTTACAATTACGCAGTTTTTTCCCCACTGCTTTCTCTAAAAACCATAGAAGTTTAAATGTAAAATGTGAAAAGAAACAGGATCTAAACCTTCGCAAGGCAATGCACGATGAAAGAAGGAGGAAAGTGAAAAACAAAAATTACAAATATTTTTTGTCAAATACTAAAAAAATATCCAAAACATAACAAAGTAAACAACCAAACCAAATAAAACTATGCAATATGTTATAAAACATATTATATAAAAACATCTATAAGAATTTGCCAACTAAATCCCCTTTTCGTCTAGAAAACCTGCAATAGAATGCAGGTCTTTCATTCTATTCGCCAATCAAAATCAGCACCATAGCAACAGATGTACTGTAAGTGTTTTTTTAAATTACTATTAATAATGATTAACAATGTAACCTGTTAATTAAGTTTTGGTAGATATTTCTAGCCCAGCTGATCGACAATAAAGAACTTAAACCATAAAATATTAACTTTGTTAGTTTCAGCAGATACAGATTTAGATGCAAAAAAAAAAAAAAATCACTAATGTTAATTCTAATTAATTATTACTATTCTCGTATTTGTAAAATAGACTCATCCACAACACTTTTATGAAATGCAGCGGTTTGGGTGGAGTGGATGTGGCAGCTGTTTCTGTTCAAATGGACTGAAGGCGAGACCCCCTCAGCCCCCGCCAGCGGTAATGTCCCAGAAGAAGTGATAAATGATTCATTAGGGTCATTGTGAACTATGAGGGCTGCTAAATTACAGCAGCACAGCTGAAGGAGCGAAAAGTCGTGACTGTTCTTATTTCAGCCTGTCTCCATCCTCCTGTCTGTCAGATCATTTATTGTCATATTACTTCACTCAGTCCTCCTCTCTCTTCCTTCCTTCGTTTCTTTCTCCCCCACTCTTGATGACTTCCTCCTCGCTTTCCACATATTAGTTTTCCTTCCTTTTCTCCTTCTTTCTCTGTTAAACTTTCCTCTTTTTTGTTTGATTTCCACACTTTTATATACCTCACTTCTTTTTTCATCTATAACTTTGCTGCTCTTTTCCTTTCATCTTCATTTAGCTTTTTAAATTTTTTTCTGTTTTCTCATCTTTACTCTGTAAAGATCAGCATCTGCCCAAAGTTATTTTCATCTGTAATTAATCTGCGTTGTCTTTCTTGTCTCCCTTGTCTATGTATTAATGATTTCAACAGTTAATTTATTTACCTCTCAATCAGCCCTTTCGTCCTTCATTTTAAAAAAAAAAACACTTTTTTTTCTCTGACAGACCATTCTTCCTTTCTGATGATCCATGATATCCAGCTTCTCCCCGTTCAAGAGTCCTTCTTCTTTCTCCTTCACAACATCATAACCTCACTTGTTCTCACTCTGTGTCTATTACTGACTTGCACATCTGTAACTACGGGCTTTTGTTTGGACAAAAACTGGAGGGGCTGGAGGTTAAAAAGAAACCTACACAAACTCATCCACAGTGGAACAGGCTGAGACACAAAGCAGCAGCTTTGTCCTTCGGTGAAGCACTCTGTGTCACTCCGACCTTCTGCACAGTCAGCAGACAATGCTATCTGCCTGTCAAACCAACGCACACACACACACACACACACCCACCCACATGCATACGCACACACACACACACGCACGCCCGCACACAAGCACACACACAGTTTGAGGGCCAACAAAATCCACCTGTGAGATTGCGACAAACATCCAAACAAAAGCATAGTTTCTTCCTGCAGGTGTACCAACATGTAGCTACTGTCAGAAACACACAGAGCGTAACGAGACAAATACAAGAATCAACAAGTAAACATAGACAGTGACGGAGGAGCTTCACATTTAGATTGTATACACACGCTGTTACCATATTGCTGTGTAGCTCTATTCAAAAGGTCACAGGAGAAAGATGTCACTCAGGACGAGAGGTTGTGCAACAGCAGATGATAGTCGTTCAGCAGAGGGTCTTCTGTCTTTTTTTTTTTTTTTTTTTACATATTTACAATGCACACAAAAACAGAGACTTGAACAATGGAGCAACTGCTTCCCTCCTATTATTTAGCCAAAAGAAATGTAATCGCTCCCTGCAGTCCAAAAAAGGCGTGGCCTTCTCTGGTCTATTTATTGAATATCAAAGTGGTTTTTAAAAACGCTGGAGTTTCATTCAAACTGCCAGACTCCTTCCCTGCTCTTTAAATGACCGCCGGGTCTCGTAACTCCTAATTAGATCTGAAAATAAATAAATAAATAAATAACAATAATAAAATATATAAAATAAAAAACTGTTTTTCTCTTCACACACGAGAACTAAACGGAAACTTAAGATCCAGGGCTTTAGTGCAGCTTCACTCTAATGTGTAGTTTAAAATTACTTTTTCATCATGTTTGAAAAAGAAAGGAAAGTTAATAAAATTTTCCTTTCTCATACTTTCATTGATCATAAAGAGGGACTGATTAGTAGTAGATGTGATCGACTGGATATTTGTAGGCCTTCTTGAGACCTTGCTTGGATTTTTATATTGCTTTGCGCAAAAGTCCTTTGAGCATCTTCTGGAGAAAATATTCATTAAAAACACTGATATAGAGTTAATGTGTTTTTTCCTATGTTTCCTATCAGAACTTGCACATTAACCGCCATTCACTTAGTTGAATGTTGTGTCTAAACACTGAGCTTATCTACAGGATTCAGAGTTTATCATAAACTCAAGTGCTATGATCTTCTTCAATTACACCAAGAGCTTTTTGCTTTTTCTTCCCGTTAGCAGTTCCACTTTAACCTACCCAGGATGGCTAACACCATTCCGTCTTTCAGCACTTCCATGGACCCCGAGCAGACAAAGAAGACAGCCTGGAGAGCGTCGCCCTGTCGGAGGAGGTACTCCCCCGGGGTGCAAAAGGAGGTCTTAATGTGCAGCGACAGCGAGCGCAGGCAGCCGCGGCTGGCCGAGGCAAACAATGACAGTTCCAGGATCTCCTTGTTGAGATGCATGGTGATGTCGGACCGCAGCTCATCCGGAAAGTCCTTTAGCAGCTGTGGGGACGATGGGGGACGCGGGAAGGCGGAGTAGGTGGGGAAACGAGAGAGAGGAGGAAAGAAAGTGTGACAGTTGTGAAAACACCATCCTGCAACTAGGTAATTGAATTTTTAGCCTTCGATATATATTTATTTTTTTGGATTCCTAACCTCTGAACACAATTCATGCAGCTCCTAAACACAAAGTGCAGTTGTCTAAGAGCAGCCACAGGATTGCGTCACATCGACAAACGCACGATTGTCTCGGAAATCTGTCGTGGATTCCGTCGGTGAGTCATCAGAGCCTTACTTTAATCAACAGGCCCATCTATAATTCATCTGTCTGGGATTCATCAGCGTCCCTCCGTCTAACCCGCTGCTCGGGATTCTGACAGCTGTCTCGCAGGCCCGCGCAGCCTGGAGAGGGAAGTTACTATCAGACGACTGACAGGTTTCCCTGGGCCTGTCGGGAGAATGTCTTATTTACTGCTTGTGTGGTAAAATGCCACAACTCGCTAATCTTCATGCTTGTCTTTTGCTCGACAAGAAAGATAAAAAAATGAAACAAAACACTCGTTTGTTCAGGGAAAATATAATACAAAGCAGAGCCGGGTTGTGAGTTGAACCTGTCACACGTCAACCAGGTTGACTCGAGCATTATGTGGTTAGTTAGTTATTACAGTGTAAAATATGGCAATAAGAGGATAGAAGCTGGAAAAAAAAGTCAAGGATGCTGCAACATGCTCCTTGCTGTGTAGAAGTATCAATCACATTATCAGCTTTTGGATTAGCTTTAATGCGGCATCTGTGTGAGAACAGTGTGAATTAACTAATAAAATATTGACACTGGTTTGCTATGCAGCCTGTATCTAGAAATAAGCCTGGAGATTTTTGAACAGTGAAGGTTTTCACTTTAAATTCATCAGTGTACAACAAAATGCCTCACTAAAGTTGAGAACCCTAAGCAGAGAGCCCCTAAGAGTCAGTTTAACTTTTTTCTTCTTAAAATTCTTTCTCCAAGTCAGCACAAAAGTTTATTTTTCCCATTACCATAAAAATAACCTTCAGACATTTTTTTCTACCCTTTTTTCAGGATATACAAATTACTATTTTTGTTATTAGAAGAAATAAATAGAAAAAAAATCAATTCAGCTCTGAAAGTGAGGGAGAAACAATTTTTTCAGAAAATGTATTTAGAACATGATGCAGTTGTTACTAAATTCACTCGTCTGCAGATGATTTTTGGTACGCCAGCAGTCAGTTAAAGCTACATAGAAGCCAGAAAGGACTTCTACAAATACAAAATATTAGAAAGAAGTTGCGTCTCATTTGCCTATTAAGGCTGAACAAAATTAAATTGCTGTTTTTACCTCTATCAGAAATTGAAAAAAAAAGAAGAACTGTGGAACGTAAGAAAGACTTTGACAATGACAAAAAAAAAATACAACTAATTAGAATTCAACAGATATTCAGCTATCCATGTAAAAATAGATCATAAAAAATGGTAGTTACAAAAAAAAAAAAATTTTTTAAATGTCTCATACTATTAAAACTTATCAACAGACAGGATGGGGACAAAAGACTTCTCTCTTGTATTTAAGTGTTTGACTTTCTTCGAGAAAGAAGGCCTGGGTTTTAATTCACAACTTAAATCAGTAATGTCTGAATCAGCTCAGTCTAAAGTTCACGTTGGTGCCTCTTGTGGCAGAAAGCAGTATTACAAAAACAAACCCATTTCATTCACCTTTGCTCATGAAAGTTAATCATACTTCCATCAACGATACTCAGATTAGTAACATGGAAATAGGCTGCTATTCCAAAACTTGATAAAATAAATTTTTTAAAAAGTGGGTTCTTTTGGAAGTTAAAAAAAGTATTTCAATAACTCAGAAACATGTAAACACAAGAGAAAAGCACAATTGATCAGATTTTGACCATGACCAGATTTTTTTTTGTTAATTCTTTGGGGTTAATTTGAAGGTACAATAATCTTATAATCAAAGTTTCTAAAGAAAAAGTTTCTGCCTCAGAAAAACGTTCACTTTCCTCTGCGATAACTTTTAAGGTTATGAGAAATGGAAGTTGAGTCACTCTGAAACTGCATAAAAATATAATTTGAACTGACCTTCAGGATTTCTCTACTTAAGTATCAGATTACTGAATACAGACAGCAAAAGAGCATAAATGTTTTATACTTTCTCCAAACGTTGACCTCACAATGAATCCCTAAAAGTTTGGGATCACTTTGCAGCTGACTTGCGTTTTTGTGGAGGTCTCCTGACCCTAATTTACCTCATGGCTGACTCATATGCATAGAGACCAGGTACAGATCAGGCGAATGACTCAGCTACTGCAGAATATTCAGAAAATGTCTGGGTCTTGAGAAAATTGTTCAACTATTTTTGGTCTCTGTAAAAACAGGTTTCAAGTAAACGAGGTGGAATGCTCAAATCTTTCCTTAGTATGCAATGAAACGACGGGAAGCTGTAAAAAACAAAAACTGTTTTCCACAACTTCGCTTTGATTTTGCACTGTAAAACACTTACTCATGCTAAACCACACAAATAAAGGAGACGGTTTCTGTCCTATACCTCATTGCAGTCGATTCCATTATTGACCGACCAGGTTGTCTGGAAGTACTCAAGCATTCGCTGCTTGAGGCTCTGTGGCAGATGATGGACGCGAATGAAATCCTTCAGGTCTTTGGTCCTGGTGTGGTACTGAGACCAGCGGGAGTACATCCTCTGGATAATGGCTGTCACATTGCCAAAGACCAAGGCATGCATCAGTGCTGCGGGTAGAAGGAGGGAGATAGAAAGAGGATGATGGAAAGTTAGACAGGAAGCAGATGATGGAGAACAACAACGATTGGAGCGTCAGGAAAGTGACATTCGAACAGCAAAACAAAACAAAACAAAAAAAATCCAAATTCTATTTTAAACACATGAAAAAGATATTTCTTACATTTCCAGACATATGTCAATTACACTGTTTCCTATCGGTTGCAGGACTTCTTTAAATTGGGTTGTTATGTGTTGCTTTATGAGAGCCTACTTCATGTTGTCAGAGAAGTTCTGAAGTCCTCTCATAAATGAGGTCAACATTTCAAAACTGCTTTTGAAATTTATCCGGGTTACACTTCTCTTTTGTAAACATCACTTGGCGATCTAAAAGATTTAAGTAAACGGGAACAAAAGAAAAAAATCTGTTCACTGTACTTTAGATGCGCAGCAGGAGCAACAGAACATAAATCGGCTGCTTGTAACCCTACATGTTTCACATGTTTAACTTGATTTTTATACGATGAAATCAAATGAGAGAAAAACCAAGCATTAAATTTACATTTATATCTCACGTACAGGAAGCTCGATGTCGGTGCAGCACGGAGCTTATTTGATTGCGCAGACGAACGCTGGCCTTTCTACACCCACAGGTGATCCGTTCTCCTGATCTCATCGAGTTTTGAGCTGCAGCACAGCTGTGTCACCAAAGGCTGGACAGTAGGGAGCCATCGGTCTAGCTAGGTCAGTTTTCTTGCAAAGTGAAATTACACTGACATATCAAAGAGGTAACCTCAATAAGATACTATTTAATTTTTATAAAAGCTACAGAAAAAGGTGCTTTTATTGCCTCGGTTTGCATCGGAAAAAAATAAAAGTCCCTTTATAGTTTGTTAAACATTTTCAGCTAACACTCAACTAATTTATATAAGGAGCTTGTGACAACAATATGAAATCAGTGATGTAAAGACAAAAACAGAATAATGGTGAAAAGTGTTGTGTTCTGTTGTTCTGACTTGTTGACTGTCTGGTTTTCGTGGTTTCCTGTGTTTCTTCTCAGGTGCTCATTATTTTCAACCACTCCTCCTGTTAGTTTCCCCCCAGTTTCCAGTTATTCTGACCTGTTGAAACCATTCCTGCCTCCATTCCTCTTATGCTTCCACCTGTAGGTCACTTGTTTGCAGGCTGCAAGTGTTGTACATCGTATTTTCAAAATAAGAGGTTTCATTTGCACCATCGTTTCACTGTTGCACATAAATATTGTCGTGCCACTTTGGTTATTTTCTTGCTTTTTACCCCACATTTTCTCCATCTAATGATGTTTTCTAATAAATTCTGACAGGTGGAGTTTCTCTTTGCACCATTTGAACATGCCAAATGACATCTCTATTAGGAATGACTATTTCGGACTATTTCCAATAATTTAAGGAAGTGCCATTTCAAACTGCTTACGTTAGCTTAACATTCTTGCTTTATGAAGCTTCCATTTACACTTCAAGATATAAAATGTTATTCCTCAGGATAGTTCGTTATAATATTCTAAAC
The DNA here is from genome assembly GCA_903066825.1 of Alfaro cultratus. Lineage (NCBI taxonomy): Eukaryota > Metazoa > Chordata > Actinopteri > Cyprinodontiformes > Poeciliidae > Alfaro > Alfaro cultratus. Next base: position 89,408 of record CAEFZX010003157.1, read on the forward strand.
TGCACCCTAAAACATAATTCAAACATCATAGTAATTCATTTGCATAACTCATCTAAGTTCATTGAGGTTATGCTCCACAATAAATATGAGCAGGTGCTTCGGATTAGTTTTCACTCCATGTCTCCCCGCTGGGAATGGGATGTATGCGAACAAACATGGGGATGTGTTGTGTGAGTGTGTGTGTGGCTTCTCCTGCTACTGCCCTCCGGCAACCGGGGACATTTAGCATTTAGCTGAAACAGAGAGGAGAGAGTATCCACCGGGAAAACCTTGCAAAAGTGACTGCCAAAGCTCACTCTGTCTGGTTTAAACAAGTTCTGTCCCCTCTGCAAAGTTCTGCAGAAGAAGGCCGTATAATGGAGCAGAAAACCGAAAAAAAAAAGGAATAGGAAATCCAATTACATGCTTCTGAAATTTTAACTAAGACAAGAAGAATTAGTCTTATTAACTTGGTTTTACCCATTACTCTTCACAATGAAGTCTCATTTTGAAATTAGCTTTGAAGGAGTCATTTCTAAAAGACATGCGTCTTCACGCACAGACCCATACAAACGTATTCACACCCTTAGGACTTTTTCACATTTTGTTACCGTCAACAGACCCAAACCACTCATGGCAGCTTTGGTTGGATGTTTCTGTTTCTTTTCCTGCTGGACGCTAAACCTCTGCACCGGTCAGGTTTTCCTCCAGTTTCCCTATGAAAAATACTCACCGCTGTGGACGCTTTAAGCTTTTATTGCTTTCATCAATTAATCACGATCAATAAAATTTGGCTATTTTGAGAGAATATGTTCTTTTTTTTTTTTTTTACAAATAAACTTGTTTGTTGTCAGGTTGTGATTGCAGCCCTGGGTGCAAATAAACTGTCTGGTTCGGTGTGAGTATTTATGCCATAATGTATTTTATGTTACATACTGTTTAACTGCCATTATTTTATAGAAATCAGTTGTCCCTTTTGTTTATATGTTTTACCAAAAAAAAAAAAAGTTGATCATAATGAGTTGTAAAAGCAATAAAAATGGTAAAACATTCAAGGAAGTGAATACTTTCTATAGTCAATGTAGCTCCATTCATCTTCCCATTGACGCTGCCTAGCTTCCCTATTGAACATGTTTGTTGGGTCTTCTTAATTAGCATAGTTTTTTTTTTTTTTATGAAACTTCAATGACTTTCTTCCAACAATGGCTTTCTTCTTGGCACTCTTCCATAAAGGGCGGTTTTCAAAAGCTGTGGCATTTAATTTAGTTTTTCAGACATAAACGGTACCCAAAGGTTTTATAATTTTTTTAGGACTTAAAACAGTTTAAAACTTCTCCACAACTTTATCTCTGAGCTGTCTGCTGTGTTCCTTGGTCTTCATTATGAGTTTTCTCTAATGTTCTCCAACAAACCTCGGGGGCTTTCACATAACAGATTATATTACACTCAGATGGAGCAAATGTATTAAGTATGTAGAGGTAGTTTAAAGACAGTTGGTTGTACTTACAGATGTGAAAATAAAGGCAGCTTAACACATATGGATGCCATAGTTTTCAGACTTGTGTGAAAAAATGTAAAATCCACAAATACTGTAAACTACTCTTCGCAATAAAGACACTACTTGGTATTTGTCTATCACATAAAATTGCCCCAACATATGTTCAAAATTTCAGGCTTTAATGAGGTAAAATGAGAAAAAGTCTCAGGCATTTTAGACACTTCACAAAGCAACACACACACACACCAAGACGTGAACTGATAGCTGCCGTTTATGTGTACCTCCGATGAGCATGATGCAAACAGAAAAGATCTTCTCAGCGTCAGTGTTTGCGGACACGTTGCCAAAGCCCACGCTGGTCAGGCTGCTGAGGGTGAAGTAGAGGGAAGCGATGTAGACGCTACGGATAGAGGGACCGCTGCCAGTCGTGTTAACGTCTGCCATGCCGGCATATGGAGACTCCAAACGCTTCCCGAGCTCATGGAGCCACCCTGGTGAGGAGATGAAGACAGTCCACTTTCATCACTAAAACAATACAAACGCTTATGTTTTATAAGAAAGGTTCGGTTTTACACAAATTCCCAAGGGGCTGTTCACAGCAGAGCTAAATGTGGACGCGGGCTAATCCAAAAGCATCGCTTCTGACGTTTGTCAGCCAGGTCCGTCTTCCATTTTTGCAGTATTCGGAACAAACTGAGCAAATTCCAGAAACAAAGCAGATGGTTGGAGAGCAGTCAGTACAGAATGGATCCACGCAGCCGATCCCACGAGACTCTGTCGCTGACACTGATGAATGGTAATTGGGAGGAAACACCACATTCCTGCTTCACTTCAGCACCAACTTGGGCGTCGGAAGTAAATAATTAGGACACAATGCATTAATCCCGCCTCGTGCATGGACTTGTTACTTTATGACACTGAACGGCAGTAATTGGTATAGAGAATGAGATAATTACGAGCACTGCGGCGCATCAATACTGACCAGAGATCAGCTCGGTGGGGCTCATTACATGACTGACCTGGAGGCTGAGGGCTAAGCCATGAAGGTCTGCCATTAATTATGAAAAGAGTCGAGAAAAATCACGCTTAACACAGTTGTTATTCTCAAAGGTTTCACACTCTCACACATATTTTTTATTCAACAGCACAGCTTTGTTGAACTGTTACAGGGACATTTTGCCCAGAAACACTTTCCCTAAACAGCATAAACATGTTGAAGTATGGATCCCAAAATAAGTTGTCTAACATATTCCTGATTTATTGAACATTTTCCTTTTAAAAACTTTGTCAACAATCCTCAGCACAGCGTCTCAAACCTGATTGCGTAATAGATTTTATGTTCTTCACTATTCAAGAAGCTAATCTTATTTTAACCTTGTGTACAACTTGATACCCGACCTGTTTGCTGTGTTTCTTTGTCTTCATTATGATGTTTGTTCTCTAATATTCTCTGGCAAACCTTGTGTGAAAGAAAAACATCCTTGACCTGCCAGGTATTGTATTTAATTGTTGATTTTTTTTTTTTGTTTTGTTTTGTTTGCTTGTTTTTTATGTCTATGTATGTCATTTAAGCACCTTTTGAGAACACATATGTATTTTACTGCACAGTTTAATGTAGTTTTAGCTAGTTGATTACTTTTATGTTACAATCTTTTATTCAGATGTGTCAAGGTGAAGAGCACTAAATGTAAAAGCGCACCACATTTTTTGTACAAATGTTTGAATCTTTCTTTATCATTTTGCTCCCAATAAACAATTATGCACTACTTTGTGTTTGTCTAGTGCATAAAATCCAAATAAAACACGCTGAGGTTGGCAGTTGTTTTATGTCAAACTGTTAAAGCAATTAAAGGCACTTTTGGTAGTAATATGTCCCCTGAGACAATATGCTAAAAATAAAAAGTTTTCTTCTTTTTGAAATTTCTTAGTTTGCCATATTTTGCAATGAATATCCAGACTCCAATTCTAAAAAAAAACCAAAAAAAAACCCACAGTAATGATATTTTTATGAAAGAGGATCAGGGCCACCGAAAAAAATAAAATAAATTCTGAGATTAAAGTCAGAATTCTGACTAAAGGGATTAATTCACTTTAATTCTTTTTTCTTATTTTTTCGGTGGCCCTAATCCTCTTCCGTATATTTTTAATAAGTGTCACGGCCCTGGCAGCAAAGGAGCAACAGTCTGCTGCTGATTATACTTCAATTCCTAATAGGACCCCTGCAGCACTGAAAGGACGGAGTTTAAAACTCACAACGAAAAAAAGATGCTTATTTTAATTTGGGAGCCCTTGGGCTTCATTATATCCCGCCAAGATTTTCCGGTATTTACCAATATCCCAGTTGTAGGCATTGGCCTCCATCTCCATCTTGCCGATGATGTACCAGATGCAGGCCATCCAGTGGGCCAGGAGGGCGAACATGGACATGAGGAGGGTCAGGACCACCGTGCTGTGCTGCGAGTAGCGGTCCATCTTCTGCAGCAGCCTCAGCAAACGAAGCAGACGGACGGTTTTTAACAGATGCACCACGGACACCTGTGGGAAAATGGTATTTATCTGAATACGCACATAAGATAACAGTTTTCGTACAAGTCAGTCAAAAATGTAACAGTATTGCTCAGTGACAACCTTTAATCCCGTTTGATTACCTAAATATTGTCAGATATTCATGAAATTATTCATTTTTTTTATCATGGAGAGTGAAAATACACAAAAAACTAATTTTCACATGGGAGAAGTATTCTCAGCAAAAAACAAATACTTAGGAGAGAATTCACAAAGAAGTGAACTTTTTAGTTTCTTTTATACAGTTTTGCATGTTTTTTTTTGTTTTTTTTTGCAAATACCAGATTGTACTAAATACATGCAGATGCAAAAACGATCAAATCCAGCAGATGGGGGAAATCTCAACCAATTCTTTTTGTTAGAATGCAGATTTACACCCACAAACGCAGCAGATAGAAGGAAGTGATTGCAGTGACAGACATAAACTTTTTACTTTATCAATATCTCAATAAAATAAAAGTGACATCTAGCTGAAGGAATGGATGGTGTTTCTATGTGTTTTCTATGTCTTTTGCCCAAGATCCGATTGTCTAAATGAAGTTTTTCAATTTGCATGACAGCAACTGTGGGTAAGTTGGTGATGGCATTAATGTTTAAATGTTTACATCCAAACAAGAGAGTGCAAAAATATTATTGTAAAATGAAATTATGCTCCTCCGATATTTCACTGCCAGTGAAATGGGGGTTAAGCGTCCTGATTGTTTTCCCTCTTTGGGCTTTGCAGCATACCTGGCTCTGAACTCTGCTGAAGTCACTGGAGAGGTTTGGATCCCTGCTATCTCTGTTTGGTCTGTGTGGGCTCCAGCTGCTGTGTGTCTGGCTGCTGCTTCTGCTGCCAGCCTGGTCTAAGTGAATTTTTCTCAGCCTCACTTCACTCCAGCCCATCTGCCAGGCTCTCGAGTAATTCATATTCACTCCCACAGAAACAAGGTGCTGTCTGCAAAACTCCGTGGAGTTCCTCAGAAATCTTGGCCTAACCACAGCCTGCCTGGCTCTGCTTTGCACAACTACAACCTTCACTAATAAGCTTCTCGGATTACCTTAAAGCGTCGCCACCAACGACCAAGCTGAGATTTAAAGTATGAAACTGTCCTACACCTGGTAGTTTTTTATTTAAATTTCCGAAACTAAGCCTTGATTGTTTATTCAAGACAAACTCGTCCAGCTTAAAAAAAATATTTTTGATCCAACTTTTTTTATAAGACTTTACTAAAAGATTGAATTAATTGACCCAAATGCCTCAAATAAAATAATAGCGCTAAAGCTAAAAATAGTCTGTCAAACATAAATTCCATAAATTAATTCAAACAAAAAATAAAAACTAATTTCTATAGTTCCTTTGTTAAACTTGCTATACTGACTTTGATATTTAATGAAAAAGAATATACACCAGAGACCAGACGCTTGCATGTAAATGTTACCATTCCTTGACAAAATTGCAATAAAATAAAATGCTTTTTCAAAGCAAAATATCCAACTCCTTTGAACGGTTTAGTTAAAAGATATTTCTCTCAGGAATAGAGCTTCTATCTAAATAAACCAGAAATCTGACAAACAGATTCTAAAAGAGGAGCAGATTGCTGCCATGTCCTTTTTAAACATAAAAAGCAGAAAACCAACTTTTTAAACAAATAAGTTAAACACAAGAGCAGCTCAGACTGAACATTAGCGACATCTCAACAGCTACATGGATCTTTAATTAGAACTTGACAAATGCTTGTTCGTTCCCACAGCATGATCTATAAGAAGACTTCTTCTGATGGAGGACCCTCATAAAAACATTAATTAGAGCAATCAGGCATCATATGAAGGAGTGTTTGTTTTGTTCCTTTTTTCGCTTTATATTCTCACCAGTCGGAATTATTTAATCAACCTACTTTGGTCCTTTGACACTCTCTTACCATTTAGACAGAAAATATTAAGGTAATTTTACCTGTTTTCTAAGCAATTAGTACTTTTTCATCAATATAAAGAAATTATTGACTTAAAGCAAGCTCCTACTTTGTGCTGAAAAGTTACTTGTAAGTTAGTTTTTGTATTTGAAATGTGCTCAAATACTTGCATAGTAGGCCAAAAATACTTGGGTAAGATGTTGTGGTTTTTGCAGGGTGTATGTGGTGGTGGGAGACTAACATGGCATATTACTCTAAACATAATGAACCTCAAGGTGGAACATGTTGGTGGTGCCAGCAGAACGATGGCTATGAGCAAAGAAGGACCTTTTCAACCTCTTAGCCACAGATTCAAATAAGAGCTGATGTGAGCAGTTGTAGCAGAGCTTCTTGTTCACGTGTCTCCAGCATGCCCCGTGGTACTTTTGCACATTTTTGCAGAGAGAAATAAGGGATGAGTACACTGCAAGGGTAATGAAGCCTCTTACTGAGCCGTAGGGAGAAACTCCATCTCTCCTCCGCCATCTATCACCACTCTGAATCCCACCTATGGAGTGAGCAGGCTGTGCCACATCCTATTCACCTCCAGTAACATGATAAGCATACAGGATAATGTACCGAACATGGATCATGTAAGACTTGTCTCCTTCAACTTGTGTCCTCCATCACTTCAATGTCACCATAGTCATTCAGACTGTGTGGTTTTCTTTTATTTCTGCTCATCAGGTGTGAAATTTACTTTTAGCTTCCTGACTGTTTTTTTCTTCAGTCCTTTTAGGTGTAGATCTGTATCCTTGAGACTCCAGCTTTATAGAAACTCTCATTATTTCTTCTCTCGGAGCCATGCCTTTAGCTATGCAGGTGTGCCACAACAGCACTACGGGTTGAGTCTGTTAAGTATTTATTCAATAATTGGAGTGGTATTGGGCCAATAAACCTTGACTTGGCCAATATTTTTCTCCAGAGTCAGAAGGGCAAAGCAATAGGTACTCTAACGGCAACACGTAATATGTTTGCATCACTCTGTTAAACAACTTCCATGGGTAGAAGTCACAAGAAATAAACCACTTTTATTGGCTATAAATAAGTCATGATTTAAAGAAATTCAGCTGACTTTTTAATTGTTTTCATTATTACAAATTAGCCTCCTACAGTAAAATATTTATTTCCTGAATGTCTGTAAAATTTGTTTGTTTCCACAATTTTTCATTGTAGTTAAGGAAAAAAGATAATCCTGACGAAACAAGTCTCAGCCAGACAGTTGAAAACATAAAATTTATAAATTATTAATTGCTTTACAGTAAAACAAAACAAAACAAAAAAAGTGGGGAAAATAACTTTATGACAGACTCCAAAATATACCAGGCAGCAGAAAGGAAAAGAAAAATGAGATCACAGAGGGATCTTGAGGCCCTGCGGCTCATTGTGAGTGAAAGATGGCTTCAGGTTTCGGACAGGACAATCTGACCGGTCCATCCTTTGAGGGGACGCCAAGCAGAACCTTCAGCAATTTCACCCAACATCCCTGCTCTCCCCAGTGGTCGCAGAGGGATCTATGGCCCAATAGCCACAAATATAAACCTGCTCCACTGGGAGTGTGTGGTATTTCCATAAATAGACTCTGGAACCAAACTGGTACCTTTGCCTGGAGCCCCCCCCCCCCCCATCAGCTCAGCTTCCTTAAATAGTGAAAACAACATGCTTTTCTTGTTTACCACCACTTTTTTCTGTTTTTTTTTTCAGCAAGATGTTTTAAATAAAAATAAACTGAACTTATAAAGCATTTTAATATTTGAAATTATTCTTACATGCCAACTCTAAAAGCAGCAAATTGATAGAAATCCTGGACATGTGCTGATGTTCAGCTTTGCTGCGTTTTTGTTTACAGTTTAGCTTGTGGATTGCTGCCTTGCTTCATATTTCACTTTTCAGTCGTTTTCTTTTGTTTACTCCCACACACATCTCATCTCTTTGCATCTGGTCTGGTCTGCTTCTGGTCACATTTCACATGGAATTTGCGCACAACAAAAGTTGAACTGTTTTAGGTTTCCTGCAGCATAGCCCTTTTTGTTTGTGTATTTGACAAATGTAATTTTTTTTCTAAATCTGTTAGCCTCTTTTCCAAAGTGTTCTCCTGGGCCCTTTAATTAGAAACCGTGACTGCATGTATCATTCAGAATTACTGCTCCCCATCCACAGATGTGCAAGTTAGCTGTCCTATCCACACAGATACCTCTTATATCAGCACAGATGTTGGCTTTAAAGATCAACCAGCTGAGGCTCCTAAGTTTCTCAAGATTGAATCCATCTTAAATGAGCCTTGTGGCAGACAATATGCATTTCTGAAATTTGTTTCTACAATAAAATATATTCTCTGGTTTTTATGTCACAGCTTTAAGTCATTGCGGTTAAGTTCACAGCTACCTAACATTTGCCGAACCAAATGTTCTCAAAACTTAAATCGTTATTTCAGATGAAATAACTAAATTCTTAAGTATAAAAGTGGTTTTTGATTTGGTGCAATAAAAAAAGAGAAGAGTTTTATTCTCTTTGATTTTTCTTTTTGTCAAACTTAAATGTTTCAAACCATAACAATATTGTAATAATAACCAAATAGATGTGATTAAAAAAGGAGATGATTTCAAATGATTAGATTTCTAAAGGGCAAAATAACTAATCAAAGTTAGTTATTTTGCTGACCCTACATGAAAAGACAATTGGACTCTCTTAAATATTGAATTAAGTGTGATTAAACACATACTTTTGAACAAGATCAAAAGATGTTCAGTCGGGTAAATCCCTTTCCAGAAAGTTAACATTAGCTAGCTTTCCAATCCAAAACAACTTTTGAAATGTTAGAGATAATTGTCCTGTTAGAGCATCTGTTTATGTTCATTGTCTTATAATGTCTAATTATTTGAAATGAAGCTGAATTTAAAAGTCTTATTTTGATGCTTTTAAATCATATTTCTTCTCATCCTGGCCATGAAAACCTTTCTCCAGACGGCCTTTCACTTGCTCATGTGGGTAGCTGCAGACTTTAGTGGAGCTTGAAAGGTGTTGATTTGGAGCACCAACTGTGTCAATTTTAATGTTAGACCCGCTTCGCTTTTGACACAAACGCTGACGTCAAGTTTTTCATTGAGGCTACGTGGTTTCCCAGAGCTAAGCAATTTCCATTCCGTGATGGTTTGAGTCAGACGGAGGAGACGCGGACATTTTTAGGTGTGTCAGAGGAATAATGATCCAGAATTCACATCAAAGCCTACTTTGGAGGTGAATAATAATAATAAAAAACTAGCAACTACATAATTACAAATCCAATAGAACTGGTTGGTAGATCAAAAATGACAAACATGGAGAATATTAAAGATTATAGACCAAATGAAGCTTTCACATGCAAACTTTTTTTCCCCTCAGACTAACAAACTGTATATAGAGTCAGCACCATAAATACTAATAATGCTTCTGATTATAATAATTATGATAATTAATCTAGCTATTTATAAATGAGTGGATGCCTAAGTGCATCCTTCCAGTACATTAAAATTGTTGTTGGACAATTTGATTCACTCTATCGTAAGAAAATGGCAGAGTCAAAGCATCGTTTTGTTTCTTCTAAATTAGGGACCAAACAGTAGAAACTTCTAAAGGCAACCAATCAAAAGCCCCCTGTAGTACCATGTTTCGATTGGCTAATATCTGTCACCCCGGGGTAAGACACAACACTCTTCCTAATTGCTCCAGATCTGTGTTTCATCCTGCTCTCAGCTACTCTTAAGGGGGCCGTGTGTTTGACTGAAGAAGGGTAGAAAAATGTTTTAATGATGTGGGGCTGTTTGGCCGGCGCTCGTGCACGATGTGGAATCAATATGCCAAATCAAAAAAAAGACTGTGGGGCAGATCTGGAAACAGCACAGCTGAAGATTCTTGAAACTGTGTAACTCTTCTCAGAGACGGTACAGTTAAAGGCTGCTGTTACTGGGCAACGCATTAATCGTGACTTTATTATTTTTTCTTATTTCAAAGTAACCTTGAAAGTTATTTGTTTTTACCTATGTTCCTTTTTTTTTTTTTTTATCATTCTTTGCTCCATGTTTCAGCTGCTTTTTTCACCCAAAAATTTATGTAAAGCAGCTGTTTGCAACCGAGACTGAACAGAATCTAAAAAAGGGGTGAAACAGCATCCAGCGGGCAACTTACCACGCTGACTTTGACCGCATAGAGCAGGTCAAAGGGCAATGCGGCCACTAGGTCGATGATGAACCACGTCGTCAGGTAATGGATGCATATCTGTCGAGCGTCAAAGATTACCTGGCCGGACTTGCTGACGAAAGTGGTGCGAAAATTAAAAATAATGTCTGGTGTTAAAAAACAAAAAAGTAAAGAGTTTAGTTATCCTAAAAGCTGCACCCTAGGTCATCAATGTGGTTGGTAATCTGCAACTAACCTATGATGAAGAGAATCTCCACACCGATGTCGCTGACAGTGGTGCTGCGGGTCAGATCATCATCGTCGCCGATGAAGCACACGTTGTAGGGCACTGTCACAGCAACGTAGAAGGTGGCAAGCAAAATCAGCCAGTCCCAGCCTGCTTTAAACGTGCTGTAGTGAAGCAATATGAATTTGGATTTCTTGGCATCTGCAACCTTGTATTCCGGCAGAGCTGGTGGATCCCCAAACACATTCTGGACAATACAATAAAAAATTATTATTATATAAATATTTTAATTACCTAGTTAAATAATTACCAGACTTGTAGGCACAGAATTTCTGGGATAAATTTTGAGTGTATAAAAACAGAGCACCTCTCTGAACAGCAACTCCAGATTCTCATTGTAAAATCAGCTGTTTTATGCTCATGGGATACATAATACTTATGCAAGTTTTACATAGTCTTGCTAGACTTCCAATGAGCTGTGACTGTTGTCATTTCAAATTCTTTCCTTCACTGTCCGACTTTCTAATAGAGCTAAAACAGCCTTGGTACATAGTGTTTGTTCAAAAGCTGCACCCTAAGTCATCAATGTTTAGTTGCTTCTCAATAGGATGTGTGTTCGCTTGACGCCCCATCAAACTTTCTCCTTGATTCTCCGGCTTAAGATCCTGGATCTTAATCCTGGATCCTGGATCTTAAACTTATCCATTTCAAGGAAAGGATAAGTTGTATTTTTCTCTTCTATGCTGATTTTGTGAACGGACCGATGTGGTGAGGAGGTCAGAGGTCAGTGCCTCAATTTTCGACAGGAAGACCAAGACAACAGGGTCCCTACACTTAGTTTGTCTTTGGGAAGACTCCATACTTTATTTGAGTTTTCTCATCGATGCTGCACAACACATGTTTTCAAACTGCTGCTGTCAGTTTTTCTTTTTGTTTTAGTAAACTCCACAGCATGTGGTTTATGAATCTCAGAGGGATGTTACTCCGGTTTGAGGAAAGGCTAGATTTAGGTCGTAAAACCATTGCAACTAGTCAATTGTTGGATTGCTAGTCATTAGTCTGGGTCATAGAACAGTGTATATAAGGACCCAAACGCACAGAGGATGCAGGTGGTTGAAAAAAACCCAACCCATTTGCTTAATAGAATGAGAAAAAAATGTATAAAAATCAATGTCCAGGTGAAAAACCCACCAGATTCTTGCACCATACTAGAGGTAACAGTGAGAATTGACTAACTGAGAGATGTTTAACCTGGAGAGTTGATTACTGAACAAGAAGCAGGCGGCTGATTAGAAACAGGGTGGAGCTGTGACAGAAGGAAGGAGCTGAAGCTGAACTGAGGAAACAGGATAATGTGGGAAACAAGGAAACAGAAATCAGAAAGGTAAACAAACAGACGCAACCCAACATAAGAAATAATCAAGATTCAAATCAAAAAGGTGATAAGAAAACGCAACACCAATGGGGACACAACTTTTCAACAACTCAGATAAACACACAGAATTATAACTGAAGTCTGCCATTATATTCATGTTTTGTGCATTTAAACATTAGAGCAACATGTTAAAAGCAGGTTTTACAATCATCTGTGCCGTGGTTTAGTGAAAGATCTACCTAATTCACACAGTCCTGTCTTGAGGGGAAGACAGGCAAGTTTAAAAGCAATAGTATTCTGTTGTTATTTTTAATGAGGCGCTCATGCTAGCATTACACTCCTTGCCTCCAAACTGTTTAATTGCTGTTTGTGGAAGCGCTAACATTCAGACATCCCACCTGTCTGCCCTTAATTTTGTCATCGGCGCTTCAACAACACCATCAGTGCTCCCCTTTCTCCACACACTGACCCTCACCCTTGTTTGAAAGACCTTTTCCCACCCGGCTCTGTTGTTTGCACAACGTGACGATACCTTGTTGATTTTAATCTTGCTCTTCTCCCTGCTGTGGAGGTGTCCAGAGATGTGGTAGAGCACGGTGCTGCCCCGCAGACGAGTCGAGCTGAATGAAGAGCCGCTTTTCACCCTGCCGCGTCGTCGCTCTGTAAACACACACACACACACACACACACACACACACACACACACACACACACACACACACACACACACACACAAAATGTTGGTGCTACACACCCATCCACAACAACATCTACCCCCCAAGGTTAACTCTAGATGATTGAATCAGTCATTATGCTTGATGAAAAACACATAATATTCTGTCCTAAATAGGAAAACATGAATATTCAAAAGGAGAATAAGTAGTTTGTTTATAGCTACAAAAAAAATGTGTTAGAGATGTTATCTTTGTACAGCCTAAATTTTAGTAACATAGCATTGGCCAATAATGCTCTGCTAATTCAGTTTTCTGCTATTAGGAAAAAGGTATTTATGTATATTATGTTGTATTTACTGCAAGTAATTACAGGGGTGGTAGCTGGCAATCATGCCCCTGTGAGCCTTTTTATTTTAGTTGTACTGCAGTAGGAGATCGTCAGATTGTGCAGGAGTGATGAGTTCGGTCAGAGGAGTGGTGTAATCACAGAAATCCCATCACTGCCGCTCGGTCCAGGCCCACTTCTTCACTGATGTGAGCCAACTGGAAGGGACTGAGGCCAGATTGGTTTGAGAAACTGGCCTTTTAGACAATAACATCGCCAAAGAGCAAAAGTGAAAACCGCTTCTGAGCATTCCCTTTGGAAAGTCTGTGCGCTCCCTGTGTGTTTTGTATGGACTCCAGACAAGACGAGCGGACAGGGGCCCATCCACGACACGGTGCAGCCTGCATGGCTACAGGAGCATCGAGACTGAGACGGGCTTATTTTTAGATCTAATGAATTTCCCTACACTCCTCTTGCCTTTGGTAAAGAGGGAGTAGAGGAGAGGAGTAAGTGTTGTGTATGAGGGTAGAAAGAGTAGAAAGCTGAGGCGAGAATGGACAGTTTCTGGTAAAAACAGCTGGAAGAGATGAGAAATAGAGGTGATGGAGGAACAAGGAAGTGGGGGAAAAAACAAAGCAGAGATGGAGGCAGCTAACAGTGAAAATGTATGATAGAAAGCAAATCAGGCTGGTACAACAAATGTCTGCTGAGCGCAAAGATTAGGTTTCTTTCTTTCTTCTGGTTAATGCCCCGAGAGATAGCTAAGTGGGTCATGCGTGAGGTATCCCCAGCTTGGGTGGAAAGGCCCTTCTAATGTCAATTTTGCAATATGTATCAGCTGAAATCCCTGTCCGAAGTTGAAAGATGTAAAACGGCAATCAACCTGAATGATGAAAAAATAGTGAGCGCCGGGCATCAGACTGTGATGCTTAAGTTCATTAATCACTGTAATGTCTGCTTGACATCACTAGACAAGTTCAAAAAATTCAAGCAAATTATGGTGAGATGAGTCATGTGGAAAACGTAGGACGCCCCAAGACATTTTTTTTAACATATTCTGGCATATGGATATTTGGTATCAAGTTTAACAATATGGAAGAATTCAAGAAATGTAAGCAAAAACATGAAAAATCTGCAGACGACACCATTCAATTTCTCTGTTAAAATGTACCTGTGGTGCTGAATATTAAGCATCCACCTTCCAGGAACTAGTATAGGATTTAAATCCAGGATTTAAATCAGTATCAAAGAAATGGTAGTTCTGTCATTTCAGTTTAAGGAAAGCAGTTTGCAAGTGGAGGGGATTAAAAATGACTGCCAACATCAACAAAGTTCACGCTGAGAGCAGACGACAAGGTGCTAAAGTTCTAGTGTCATCACAGGACCTACAATTGGCTCTTGCTACTCGAGATTTAAAAGTAAATGCCTTTCCAATCAGAATAGAATTGCACAGGTATCACTGTCATTGGAGGTGTGCAGCTCTCTAAGAAAAACATGACGGCCCGAACAAATTTAGGATATTTTAAACCTTACAAAATAAGTCTGGTTTACAGCAAACTGCAATAGGCTGCTTGAAGGGGACTCATTTCTTTCTTTCTTTCTTTCTTTCTTTTTTTTTTTTTTTTTACAGTTATATGTCTTAAAATTTTGACTTTTTTGCTCTAGTGTGTCACCCAGTGGTTTTGTAAGATTTGATACAAGACGTCAGACTGTCTAAACCCAAAATCTTCAGCCAACCTGAATGTTTGCTGTTAGAGCCCAGCAGCTGGATTAGGACAATCAAAAGACAAAAAATGGTAAGGAGTGGCTAAGATCTTAAAAGAAGTAACCTGAAAAAATACCACATATAAAAATATGTCAAGTATAAAACAGGTCTCTGAAGGACTTTCCTTCTACAAAGACTTATACACTATTCATGTACTTAACATTTATGTATGCTTGCTTTACAAGGCCATGAAGTGCATATAAATTGCACATGTGAGAAAGCTTGCATCAATCATCTAGCTTCACATCTCCACCTCAGTGATAAATATTAATATAGAAAATAACCATATTATCCATCCATTTTCTTACAACCTTATCGGATTGGAGTCGGGAGGGTTGCTGGTGCCTATCTCCAGCTGTCAACAGGTCCCCAGCCCATCGCAGGGCAACACAGAGGCAGACAGGACAAACAGCCATGCATTCACAGACTCACACCTAAGGAGAATTTATACAGACCAATTAACCTGACAGTCATGTTTTTGGACTGTGGGAGGAAGCTGGAGTACCCAGAGAGAACCCACACATGCACAGAGAGAACATGCAAACTCCATGCAGAAAGACTCCGGGCCGGGAATCAAACTCTTCTTGCTGCAAAGCAACAGTGCTACCAACTGCGCCAACCCTTATTAATAACCTTATTCATCTTGATCATCATAATGAATTATGTTGCTGTACCATCAAAATGCTAAAATAACATAATGAAAAACAGCAATGAACATATATTGTATATGGAACCTTATCGGTAGTAAAATATTTTTTGTCTGATTGCTTTATTTATTGGAACAGTACATGTGGGAATGGCTTATACTTGATAAGTGTTGTCCTTATCTGTGAGGGGCTTCTCACAAAAAAACAATTTCCTTGACTGCGCACTATTTGCTGGATATAAGTGTAGCCCATTCTACTGCAGTTTATTTAGTTTATATATATATATACAGTATATCTTTTGTGTGGAAAATGGAAAACTAGAATTAACAGTTTCAGCACTGAAGTTTGTGTCTACCTTCTTTCTTGTCCTCTTGGAAGGCTTTGGCTTTAGTGTCGGTGATGTCCTTAAACGAGGCCAGGAACAGCACCACGTCACCCTTCTCATTCTTAATGGGCACAATGTCCAGCAGACACCAGAACAGAGCAGCTGAAATGGAAGAACGTCCTTGTTAACACTAATAAACACCATCTCTGGTAACTTTCTGAATGGATCTACAGCATGTGTGTGTGTTTGTGTGTGTCTAAACTATAGGCGTGTGGGTGCGTGTGTGTGTGTGTGTGTGTGTGTGCACAAAGCAACAGTTCTATACATTCTTGTATGTACTAATGAGCCTGTCTACAGCTGGAAGTCGCCAGAGAGAGGCTGAGCCTTTAAATAGCCTGAGCCAGTGTTCCCCAGACACAACAGAAGATAAACCTATCTCCCAGGTCCCATTCTTGTTGAATCGATTGCTTTTTTTTGGTGCTTCGGTAGAAGCTTTGAAAGATTAGTGCTGAATATTTTATTAGGTAAAAACTCATTTTGCCCAAATACACAGGAAGCTGACTTAGATGATATAATTAGAGCTAAAAAAAATTCCAAACAGAGAAAACATACAAAGTAAATGGTGGAGTTTTCTTGTTCTCTATATGTCACAGTCAACTACAAGTATGTTGTTTATTATTGTTCGTAAGGTCTTGCCATATTCTGTTACTTATTATAGTCATCAGGCTCTGTCCACACTAGTTTATTCTTTGCGTTCAGTTTCTTATTTAATTTTGCTTTCCTCTGCATTTTGGTTTATTTTCTGAGGTTAGTCTCAGCTGTTTCCCTCTCACCTTGTCATTCAGTTTGTGTTTTGGTTCAGCTCCCTGGAAGGAAGGAAGGAAGGAAGGAAGGAAGAAAGGAAGAAAGAAAGAAAGAAAGAAAGAAAGAAAGAAAGAGAGAGAGAGAGAGAGAGAGTGAGAGAGAGAGAGAGAGAGAGAGAGAGAGAGGTCGCTGGGGTCAGGTCGGGGGTGGGCGCGCGTGGCCGTGTTATTTTCGTGTGTGTGGGTTGGGTGAGTGTTTGGGAGGGAGGAAGGAGACTACTAAAGTGTCCTTCCTTCAGTTCCCTTACTCAGGGTGCGCTAGGCTTTTATATTGCCTGCTGTTTTGACAGTCAGTCTATTTTTACCAGTTAATTTTTAAAATTATCTTTATGATGTACTAACTAGTATTTAATATCCATTCAGTTTAATTAATATTCAGCCCGAGCAACCAGAACAGAAAATCCACAATGTACCATTCACTTTTAGATTACTTTCTGTGTAGTGGAATGCTTGATTTCTAATTACTAAGACATTTCTTTCAAAATGTTGAGTAACAATGTTCTCATTATGTGGACATGATGTGGTAGACCTGTGTGTGATCAAATAACTATGATACTTTCAGTGGTCATAAAAATGTTGTATTTATCAGACATGACTTAAAGGTCGTTTGACTTCGCCTTGACGAATTGAAATTGGCCTCTGTCTCTTTAAGAAGCTCCTTAAAGAGCTTCTTAAAGACACTCCGCCTTCAACACATCATCACAACATAGCCTTTACATGATGCCGTTTACAACTTCTTAGGAGTGTTGGACTGAGAAGTAGTTCCTGTAATAAGCTCAGAAGATTTGCAGTCCCACTAGATGTTTGGTAATTGCTGCTGGCTAGTCTAGAGGAGCTGAGTGGGGAAGGCACAGGGCAGGGGTGCTTTGTCAGGCGAAGCGCAGCTTGGAGACTACAGGTCCAAGGAGGACATTTGTGGAAATTTGTGAGACATAGCATTTAGGCAACCTGGAATGGTTGCCATGGGAGATCCCAGGATTTCTCAAACAAGCATGAAAGAATCAAAGCAACTCTCCAGGTATGCTTTTCATGAAGGAATAGCATTATAGCATGATTTAAATCTTTATGATTTAAAAAACACAAAGGCTTTCATTGAGGGCCCTATGTCTTTACATGACACTGCATTTCCACAGGAACCTGCATTAATTCTTGCATTCTGGAAGCTGAAATGAATTCCTGATCAAGAGGGATTTCCTACGGAGTCTCCTCTCATTACTCCCACTCATGAAAATCTCCTTGCAAGACGATAATCACAGTGTTTTGGTCTTTGCGTGTGTTGATGTGAGCGGGAAAGTCTGCGTGTCTGTGAGGGGCGGCGGCACGATCGAGCACACAGCACGAGAAGGAGCTTCCCTGATTGCGAACACGCCGCGCTCCCTTTTCTTAGACCTGCAGACAGACAGATGGAGGACAAACTGATTCAATCAGCCTCGTTTGCTTTCAGGACTCTGCTGTGGGTGATGAAAAAAGAAGGGGATGCTGGAACAAAAGAGCAGTGCAAGGGATAAGAGCCAGAGAAGTGGGAGGCAGACAGATGAATCGGCAGAACCATGTGGAGGTGCGAATCATACGAGAAAAAGAAAAAAAAACAAAACAGAGTGATACATCAGCAACTGAAAGGAGATCTTCTGTGATGGTAATAGCTAAGCTGTGTGTGTCTGTAAACAACACTGAGCTACCAGCTAAATTTAATTTAAAAGGTAATCAAGTAAATGCACAGAAAAACAGTAAATCAGAGCCACGCATTTAGTATAATCAGCATAGAATAAGCCCTTTTCCGATACCACATGGCATCGTTAACAGACTTTACAGCAGCTGTCTTGGACCTGCACTTCCCCTGAGGTGCAAAAATAACAACATTAAACACAGCAATAAAAAATAAAAATCTCTACTTAATGTGACATTTTTTCATGAATATTTGTGTTTTCTTGGCAGCATATTGTTTTGTTGGGCTCCAGGTCGACCCTTCATTTGTCTGTGCTCCATATTCGTTCCCTATTGCTATTCGTGTCCTCATATTGGCATTTTGTCAATTCACTTCTCATGCCTTGAAACAAACCAATGTAAATCACTTGTGTGCACTTGGCTCATTGTCTATTTTTGTAATCAAGTGGTTAGTATTCATAAAATGCTTAAAATATTCCACAAAATGAAATTTAGTTGCATGGTATTTTCATTGTTTCCACTAAATGTAAAACTGAATCACAACTAGAGCGAAAATTGTAATAAATGTAATTATTTTAACCTGTCAGCTATTGAAGCAGATATCAAACTGGCACACAATTGGTACAAAAAGCCTCAAGATGTTTCAAGTGTGATGTATCCAGAATTACAGAGGTATGAAATAACAAAAGTGCAAAGAGACCAACATCATTTTCTTGTTGGGTTAGTTATTACTATTTTACCCAGAATGAGACCCATGAGTAAAGTCATTCCTCCACCAATTTGTACCATGTACACAAAATCAGTGCATCAAATCAGCTTATTTCTCTTGGTAATTGAGTATTTTGATATATAAAATAAATCATGAGACGCTCAAATATTAACATAGCAGTCTTATTTCCTTTTATTGTGGTTCTGTCTTTAGTTTGGGGCCAGTAAAATTTCATAAAATATGAGAGATTATAGATACTGACCAATGCAAGATAAGTTCAGGGATCCTCCTGGTGGTAGAAATTATTTACTGGAATCAAATAGCCGCATGTCCCTACAGCAAACTGTGGGCAAAAGGTAGAAAATCAGCTTAAACTGTTCAGATGTTAAAGGGAGCACAAGTGTGTTTTCAAAAATAAAGAGTAGGAAGCATATGGAGAAAATCAAAGCCAAAATCAAATCTAAAAAAGTTGGATACTAATTCTAAAAAGTGAAAAAGAACAGAATTGCAAAAATCCTTCTGAGAAGTGTTACTGCTTTGATTAACAAGTTTATTATTGTTTTGTTTTCTCTAATTGTGTTGCTTCTCCATCGTTACTCTGTTTAGCAAATTGTTCAGTAAATTACCATATTTTAACTGCCGGGTGTTTTTGTCTCCTCTGAAATTGCTGTTTCTTTTTTTTATTATTTGTTGCATTTCATTAATGTTGTGCTTTGTTCAGCATCAGCACAGTAAGTCATTTTTCTGCTACATGTCAAACGAGCTTATCAATTTCTGAGTCTAAAACTCCTATATCATTTAGTGGATACATTTTCTTATTTTATTTATTTTATACTCCTATTTCAATTTTTTAGTGGGTTCTTTTTCTTATTTTATTGTGCTCTGATTTATTTAGTTATTTGTTTATTCTTTATAGTCGGGAGAACTCAAGGAACATTTTTTTAGAAAAGTATGATTATGGACAATTAAAGCACATTATTAGACCCCTGTATATGTCTGATATTCAATGTGCAAACAAACTTTTGTTTGTCTGAGGACATAGAGAGTCCTAGATGTTTTTAAAATAACTCCGTCACAAGGTGCAAAACTGAAGTGGGCATTTTCTAAGAAGTGATTTCAAATTTATGTCAAAACTCTGGTAACAAACTCATGAAAGCCTCACCCCTTATATAATAGTTCCCATTTCATCTTCTCATTATTTTCACTGGTACACAGATCAGATTCCAGTTTGGAAAAAATAATAATTAAAAAAAGCTTTAAATAAAGATGTCAGACCATACGGTACCACATTAGATCCCAACAAATAAAACGTGCTGAAGACTTGATATGCACAGTATTTTCATCTTGTCACCGCCTTACCGGAAAGGCTGCACGACACCACAGCTGGAAGGGCTGAATGTGACGGATAGAGACGAGGCTGAGCAGTCAGGAGTTGGCAGCTATTAAAATTTTAATGTTCTGGGAGTTGGACCATAAGTGGGACATTTCTAACCTACGACATTGATTTATCGCTGCTAAATGGGCACAGATCAATAAAAGAAATTTAATATCCATTTCTGTCTTTATTATTTCGTCCACTCATCAATCAATTTCTCGGCCCAAATGAAGCTTCCTCAGCTAATGACATAGTAACACACTAATGAAAAGATAAAAAGATAAAGTCCCACATAAAAGCCATTATATGTATTATCTCTTATAAATCTCAAAGCTTGTCAACTGGCCTTGGTTTAAACTCCTGCTTCATGAATGGCAGAGGAATGCAGCAGCTATGCACAGTGCCTTTAAGTATTTATATACAACCTGTAACCATGTATGTTAGAATTATTATGTTTATCTTTCTTACGTTAGTAGCTTTATATTACTAGTTGTTTTTCATTTAAAGGTTTAGTATTCTCACCCCAGAGAGGAGGAATTTGTTAAACTGTGTGTAAGACATAACTAACCTTTCTTTAACCTCGAGCATGTTTTTGCAGGTGGTGTCTCAATCTTCTTTAGGAGATCTTCCTCAGATGCTCCTTAGATGTAAAACTGTCTGTGTGTAGAATTTAGTTTCTGTGTTCCCCCTTCCCTCTTTCTGCTAAAATCACTCTTCCACATTCCATTCACTCCTTTCCCCCACTAATGAAAAGACAAGCTCTGCAGCAGAGTGTCAGAACGCACGGTGAACTGAACAGCTGGCGGAGGCCAGGCTGGCAGAAATGCCAGGGTTACTGTGTCTTCTCCTCTTGCAAGAGAGCTGGGTTGAACAGCTAAGTGACGTTGTCTGTGGTTCTTTTTATCTAGGTCGAGAAAATACCTATCAATGTATTTCAGAAACCCAGAGAAGGAAAAATAGCTGGAAGGAAACCAGTATTGGAAGAAATCCAGAAGAAGAGAGCCCAATAAAATACAATGTTAGAGTTTGTGCTTATAACGTCTCAAACTATAAAAATGTTCTCAGGCTATGAACACATTTCCAAGGCATTGTACCTGTAAACATGAGACAAAATGAAAATTGAAGGAATAAAAGAAGAAAAAAAAACATGAAACACAAATACATAGTACCTGTCTTTGTGTAGAACATGATTTCATTTTTAAACTCCTTGCGCTCCTCCAAGGCCTCGTCGATGCTCAGGATGATGCTTTCGCTGGTCTCGGGCCCGTACAGGAACTTACAGGTACAGCTCTTCTGCATGACCTCTGTCCGAGAAAAGCCTGTGAGTTCACAGAAGCCATCAGAGCAGTAGACGATGGGAAAGCCCTTCGACATCTGAGCATTGGCCAGGATGAAGTTACTGTCTGCAAAGAAACAAGAGAGGAAATGGAAAGTGAGCAAAAACTGTTCTGGTCAGTGGGGACTTCAGTTAATTACTCTAACACTGTCAGTGGAATAGTACATTTATTGTAAAAAGGGGAAAAAGCACATTCTCTGTCTATTTAATTTTTTAACAAAAGAAAAAGTTATGAATCAAACAATAGAATCTTTTTTTTTTGTTTGTTCGTTTTTACCACAACTGTAGGAGTTTGTCTCCAACAGTGATGTTCCTATTGGGCTAAAGCCTCTGACTCAGAACATATCAAAATTGGATAAAAATAGAATCATAAATAAGAAATACAGAGCCAAACAATTTTTTTACAGTAGGTTTTAAACATGTTTATGTCGACCATAAATTTTGACATTTGAGAGTGGTGAAAAGGATAACATTTGAGCACAGTGTCTGCGGGGATTGATAAAATTTTACGGCCACCATTACGCTGCCGTTCTAAAAGCTGTTATTTTTTCACTCTTTTGCTGAGCCTGGACGTTTGGACTGAATTTGACTTTTAGCAGAAGTTTTCCTAAAAAGTATGCCTATGGCTTAAAATTATGTTTAAGAATAGAAAAAAAAACCAAACAGAATTTGCAAGCTGATTTTTTTTGTGGGGGTTTTATTGTTTGGAATCAATGTGAAAATCAAAAATGCAACTGTGGAAATTTTTCAGCTACAACACAATATGAGCTCAGTGCATAAACTGAATATTAACCAGCATGTCTTTAGACAATGAAGCTCTGGTTTTGAGACATGCATGTTTAAACCTTACTGTTCCCCTCACCATAACACCAGCTTTAAAAACTTCAAAAATGGAAACAAATGCAACTGGTCAAGTGGCGCCTCTCCAGCTCTGTGAAAGAGTTGCTCTCAGTGGACACAGGACTGATGATGTGACTTTTAACACAGTGATCTGCAGCATGATGGGATCTTCAGTTCAGGCATATGAAGGCCTGGTGTGGGTTGAATGAATAGAGGTCATGTGGTTCGGTGAGCTTCCCATTTAACTGGACACTGGAGAGCAACAGAGCCCGACACTTCACACTCAGCTACATTAAAAAAAAAATTAAAAATTCATATTAAAGCTATGTTTGCAGGACTTTTCTTTGGCAGATTTGCATCTAATGATATTGGTTTCTTTTTTTTTTTAAAACAAACTTTTATTCATTATGAAGTTAAAGATTGGGGAAGTTCTGAATTGACGATGGAAAGAAAAATAATCTCACGCGGGTTGACGTTTATCACAGTTAATTAGCCAATTGAGTCTCATTCTGGACAGCCAGTCAAAGCTAAGCAGCTGTTTATACCTGAATATCTATGATGGCACACAGACCTGCTATACTAACATACACTCACGGTGCCACAAGGCTGAGCTGTGCTGATAGACAGCTAATATAGCCGGCACAATACTCATTACACATGGCAGTGGACAATGAAGGTTTGACAGATTGTGAGAAGTGTATACTTGTGGATTTGAGTGTTTCCTGCTGCCATTTGATAAGCAGCTGAACAGCGAACCCTGGCCAGTATATTGTACAAGTGCACTAGAAAGTTTGACACAGTAATTGGAGAACAAATAAATTTTCAGACGTTTGCTTGATTACATTAAACGAATGAGTCACGCACACATTTCCAGACGTTCACACGCGCAAACATGAGCAGCGGTATGAGACATCCAGCAAGACGGCTTGGTTCAATTACACTGCATTACAAAAATCTATTTTCTACATCGATAACTCACTTTTTGAGCAACCTGGTTGTCTAAATTGCTTTATGTCGCAAGTCAAGCTTTGCTGAGTAAAAGCCACCTTCGGTTTGAAGTACAAATAGAAAATCAGAGAGTAAAAGATTGTGTATCTGGTTCTCAAGAGGAATCAGATTCTTGTTTTCCATTCTGTAAGAAGCATTTAACTTTTCATGCTATTTGTTGAAACTAAACTAAATTGAATTTTTGGAAAGATTGTCATAATATCTTAAGCTATACTCAGCTTACACTGTAGCTGAATCCATTCCAGACAAAAAGCCACACCCAGATATGTCATATAAGAGATGACAATTTGATGGGACAACCCGGACAACTGCAGGTCTCTGTATAGGGACTGGCTGTCAGGGGCCACTGAGGCTCTGGTTAAAGAAAGACTGAGGCAACTGTGCTCCTGACAAAGGCCTAAAGCGTTTCTAGAAGCAACTCGTAGAGCAAAGGAGGATGGTGCTAACAGAAACCTAATGCTTACAACGACATATAACTAGCATAACATTTATATTACAGGGGTTACGCAGCTGACATGTTGTATATTGTATGTGTTTTTCTGGAGGGAATGGGAAATGATAGGAATTTTGCTATATTATTCCATTATCAGTATCACTTATCGATTTGATTCCTTATTGATTCTCATTGAAATAGGGAATAAACTCCATATTTCTCAGGCAGTCCACTCCCAACTACAATCATATTCAATAAATTTGAATATTAATGAAATATTTATGAGTTTCAGTAACTCAGCTCACATAATTTCACACAGATTGATGTTTTAAAGCTTTGTAAATGATAATGAGTGTTTGCTTATAGCTAATGAAAACATATTTAAGACCAGAATATTACATCAGACCAATAAAAAAATATTCTTAACGGAGA
Organism: Alfaro cultratus; assembly: GCA_903066825.1. NCBI lineage: Eukaryota > Metazoa > Chordata > Actinopteri > Cyprinodontiformes > Poeciliidae > Alfaro > Alfaro cultratus. The sequence continues at coordinate 113,555 of CAEFZX010003157.1, forward strand.
AATGTGGGTCGAATGAAAAATATGTTTAGGTTTTTCAGAAGGTGATTTTAAGCTGATGAACGAGCCAGAACCCATATTCTAGTTTATTGAATATGACTGCAAATCTTAACATGAAATGGAGATTATTCATACAGCATGGTGCTAATATTACCTGGAGGAGGACCGAAGGAGTTTATCCTTACCTGGGGGGTTCATGGCAGAAGACAACAATGTGCTCGAAGCTCCCCCAATCGAAAGTCACCGACGTCGCTAGGCAACATCAAACACTTTACATTCACACAAATCTGTTTGAGGGTGTTGGAGATATTTCCTCCTTTTATTGGGATTAAAGCTCTGCAACTGAGAAGTTTGTGTTTTTTGTTTTTGTTTTTTGTTTTTTTGCAACTTTGAGAGCTTCAGGACGATGGAACGCCATCTCTTTTTTCCTTTATTGAAAATAAAGGCGTTTGCAAAACAGCAAAATTAACGACACAAATTAGTAAAGAACAGACAAGACAATAATGCCAGGGTGTTATATAGCAAGCACAAACAAAACGAAAAGTAAATATATAAATACAAAGTTAACTCAAAGATGTTAAAGCGGGAGAACATATCCATTGTCTTAGTGGCTTTTCTGTTTTTTGAATGCTGGAGAGATCTAATATATTGTTTGAATTCCTCTTTAAAGGCTGAAAAGCGAGGTTTCTGATTTGAGAATTTAGATTTATGTATATGATATTTTGCGACTAATAAAAATGTTTTGTTTTATTAATGGGATCCAAACAACATGTTTATATAAGTGAGGGAAAAAGTCGTTAAGAATTGTTTGGGAAATAAACGTTCAAATATCTTGCCAGAAAATACATGAGAAATAGCATGACCAGGATAAATGACAGAGATCTTCTTCATAGAGTTGGCCCAATGAACAGTTTGTGTTAATGTCTTTTAGTATCGTTGAAGGAAATACTTGCAGGGATAAAAAACGATGGATCATCTTAAAAGACACTTCTTTGATCTTATTAATAATTAAATATTTAGATGGAAGACACCAGATTTTCTTCCAGTTCAGGTTGAGGGAAAAGTCATTCCAATAAGAGATAAGGAACGCCATCTTGGACATTATGCCCAGCGTGCAGAAAATCACGCAAATACGTCTTGACGTTATTGGAACCGACAAGTGGAATCGTTTGGCAGTCAGGCTCTACTACCCGGTTCTTGATTCCCATCCTTAACCCAAAAGATCTAAAAGATGAATGAAAACCTGTCAAACCCGCTCCTTCCTAAACTTCTACTTATATTGTTGTGATAGTAAAAATATTACTTTGGCCAAAAATGGTGTGCTTACACAACTCTCATTCAGTAACTGATGAAACTAACAAGGCCACCATCAAAAACATATATGAAACTTTGTAACTAACAGCATTATTACATGAACTACATTCTTTTTGTACTCTTTCCTCCTCCACTAGTGTCCTCAACATCTCAAGATAAAGTGGATATTAAGACCTGCTTCAGTTACAAACTTCTATGGAGAAGATGGTGATAGATATTAATATGCCACTCTGTCATTTTTAGTGGTTCTGCAAAGTTCATTTGACAAACAACTAGAGTAAGCAATATGTTGTTGTACAAACTGCATTCCACATTGGTTCAGTTATCAAAATAATATACTGATACAGTCTATGCCCTGATAATGAGGTTTGTGCTAATTTTAATTTAAATATATTTCATTAATTGGGAAAAAAATAGAATGTCTGTATCTTTTATTTGTACTTCTGAGTTTTGTTAAATGCACTCTCAGCGTCTACTGCAAATAATGAAACAATTATTAACCTTTATTCATATTGGTTTTGTCCTAATATATTCTCACCTACATTCCCCTCTTTACCTATTGCTGTCCTAGTTTCTCTTTCTACTTCCCTCTCTCCCTTCTTACCCCAACAGAAACACATCCCACTACACCACATATTTCTCTGTTTTCTCCTTATGCTCCACCATATATCCTCCTTTTCTCAGTCTCAGCAACTTTTCAAACCTTTCACCTATCATCAGCCTTCTCTTCCTCCCATCCACCATTTTGGATCTCTGCACCTAATTTCTCTTCATCTTCTTCAAACCTTGGATTTCAACCAGACTCCATTTATTTGCTTCCCTCCCTGCTTGCGTTCACCTTCTTCCCCACAAACCACCTCCGTAAAAACATCATCTGTCTATGTTTACGCTCCCCCACCCGTCCCAATTTAGAGGCACAATCTTTGGCAGAGACTTTAACTTTCATTCAGTTTGTCTTCAAATTCTTGTTCTGCAGTTCAGTGACCATTTTCTTCCATTTCTCCCTGTCTTTCTTCCATTCAGTATTTTTTTTGTTTTGTTTACTGGCTACAGTAGCAGCCCATAGATCATCTCAACATGTGCTCACACTGCTGCCTGACAGCTGCTGAAGTAATCTGACAGGTACACAGAGAATGGGAGGAGATGAATTGGGAACACAGGCAGGAAAACTACTGTGATTCTGGACAAAATATTTGAAGAGCAAAGGAGATTTTACACAATTTAATGTTTGAACGAAAAAAGCGTAGTGAAAATGCACAAATGTTTGACAGGAAAAACAACTGAGGGTGTTTTCATCTTAAAGAATGATATGAATCTTTATCCTGAGGAGCTCAGGCGCTGCTCTATATGAGTGTAATTTTTTTAACTTCATTATTATGAACTCACAGTATGGCCAGTAGGAAATATGTCTGTTTTCAAAATTTAAAGTCTATACCTGCTAATTTAGAGAACTTAATGAACCTAAACCAGAGTACCAGGGGAGAACCCATACATGCAGAAGGAGAATATACAAACTCAATGCATTAAGTCCCTAACTTCACGAGAAAATCACAACAAGCATACAGTCACAATACATTAATATTTTTATCAACCTGCACACACTTTTAGGTGAAGCTGTTTTTTTTTTTTTCCAGGAGTTTTTTTGGTTCTTTACTTCTGCTCGTTCCTCTGCTACATATGAAACAAATACTTGATGGGCACAAAACATTCTCCAGCTCATTGACAAGCTCCCTCACTTCCTGAAGCATTCTGGGGGCTATTTGAGGAACAGGCATAATTCCTACGGTGTGTGTCCAAGCACTGGGAAGCAATGAACATAGAGAAAGAGCGAACAGGAGATGAGAAAGTGAAACCAGCAGAGCCGCACAGCGGGAAGAGAAGCAGATGAGAGGGAGAAAGAGAAAGATGATGAGAAGGTGGACAGGTAAGGGAAAGGAGAAGAAGAGGTTAGGAAATGTACAGAGAAAGACATATGAGTGTGTTAGGAGGGTAGAGGGTGAGGGGGTGCCAAGAATCACTGCAAGCAAGTGGGATGGAGCTGCAAGAGGCAGGATGATGAAAAATGGAGAGGAAGTGTGATAGAAAAAAATGGTGGAGAAAGTGGGGAGATGGATGGAAAGATATAGTCCCCCTTTTTTTGTCTGAATTTCTGCAGGTCCTCTAAGAAAATGGCCACAAAGCAGTTACATAACCACAAAAAAGTCACTTTTCAGTTGCCACAGTAACCATTGACACACCATGGAAACCAAGGTTACAACTGTACAAATTTCCTTTTGCATAGAGTTACAGCAACGTGTAGAAAACAAAAATTAGGTATCATATTCACCACTCTATGTGAAGAACCAAGAGACTGGAGATTATGAGTCTGTAGCCTGGATTCTGGATTCACCTGAACTGACCACACGAATGCAAACCATGACAGAAACACAGTGGCATGAATAAATAGTTGTCTGCTTTCAGATTATTTTCTGTTACTAATTTCTTTTTTCTTTCTCAGACATTTTTTCAAACAAAATCTCACAACACCATTTTGCATTTTCTGAGATGTCAAAACTGTTCGTGATCAGAAACATTTAACTGTGACAAGACAGGAAAAACAGAAGACCTCTAACGGGGCAAATACTTTTCTCAGAACGTTAATAGTGGTAATCCATTCACACTGTATAACTGAAAGAGAAAATCATTACTCAAATCCACAGCTTTAATCACTGCTCTCTGCTCTTCATCACACATTCCCCAAGGCTCCCACCCAAATGACACATTACACCAGCCATTAAATTCCCGTAATTTGCCGGCTGCATTCAGCTATTCCCCATCTCTCCATCAATATCGTATTTATTTTTCTTCCCCCTGAAAAACTCCTATCAAAGGGCTTCCCTCGCATTCTCACAAAACCATAATCAACCTGGTCTAAAAATGGAAGGACTTGGCCCAGACTACTTCTGGTGAAACCCGGTCTGTCAATTGTTTTGGACAGTCCATTAGACATGCCGATTGGGAGAGGTAGCTCACTAATTAGGTGGTGTAACAAGGCAGAACAATCTTGGTGACGTGCAGGCTCTCATTCAAAAAAATTTTGCGAGTTGGATGGAGCGGAAAGGGATGTTGACCTCATTTGAATTTGCAGCAACCCTCTTTTTACAGTGACGGAGGGAAAAAACGCTTGCTGAAATTAAATTCTAAAGGTGTGTGTATGGAGGGAATACTTTATAAAAGTCCTGTTTAATACAGGAAATCGCCCTGTTGCCATCATTTGAACTTTATTTAGCCAGGTGATATCCCATTGAGGTCAGAAAACACTTAACCAAAGTCTGGCCAAGACAGCTGTATAGTTATGCAGTTGATGACGCTGTTGCTGTGCAGTAAGAAGGTCCTGGCTCTGGATCTCAGTCTTTCTATATTGAGTCTGCGCGTTCTCACCATGCACACGTGAGATCTCTCCAGATACTCTAAGTTGCCCTTAGGTAGTAATGTGTGCATGCATGGTTTTTGTCCTGTGATGAACTAATGATGTGTCTCACCCATTGACCCAATGGCGACCCTGCAAGGACAAGCGGGCATAGTTGATGTAGACGATGGATGAATTTGAGATTTTAGCTACTACAAAAGCCCATGTTGGTCTATAATGTGTTAAATCATGGAATAAGTATGGATTTTAATACTGTTGCATTTCACTGTTAATACAGTTGTATTATAATACCGTGTAGAGTCTGTTGTGGAGTCCACTCCGGAGTCTAGAACTTGTTTTGAACAGTGTGTATCAGCAAACAAAATGAGGAATACTTAGTTAAGAGTTTGTTCAGTCTTAATTATTTCAGGTGGAAAGTAAGAAACTGCATTGGCGCGGTTTAGTACCAGCTCACAAATTCATTTTGAGACATCTCAGATGGGTTTTAGACGTCTAATAGATGTCTGCGTTCAGCAGAGGTTTGTAAAAATAATTAAATGGTGTCAGGATTGCACATCCAACTCATCAGCTCTGTGTCTCAAGCTCAACTTCTTTCTTTCATTAAACTGCCAAGCAGCGCGAATGACAGAGCAGTGCCACCGTACATGTCAGTGACCAGTCCTGTTTGTTTGTGATTCATGTCTGTTACAAGTGAAAGTCTTCCATCAAGTGTGCTGCATGTTAGAAAATGATCATTCCTTTCACTAATAACTTCAGGAGATTTATTAAAGACCCTATCATACCTTACCCACACCTGGCAGAACTCAATCTTTCCTTGATACACAAATTTCTGATAAGACAGCTAAAGAGGTCTCTAAAGACAATCACCTTAATTAATCGAACTGTACAGAAAAGAGTCTACAAACCAAGGACTTTCCAAACAAGTGCCATAATGCCTATTTCTGGTCACTACAAAGAAGTTTACCCTAAAAAGTAGAACAGAAGAAAACATCTAGAAAAATCCTATTACCTCGTCAGCTCACCATCCTAGAAACCACCACAAATTTCACTGTGTATCAGAGAGTGCTTGGAAAAGATTTGTCACCATCTACTTAAAAAAAGTAAAGGTGAAGCAGAACTGTACCAGGCAACCTGACAGGCATGCCAGTAAATCCACCAAGAACCGTCTGAGATTCAAGAAAAACAGTGAAAAACCCCTCAAGCATCTCACAACTGAAATTGAGGAGCGGGACAAACTTTCTGCGCTCTGATGTTAGAGATGTAGATGAATCATCTCACTGAAATTATTTTAGGCAATTAGTGGGTAGAATGTCAGAACTTTTCCCTCTGGGAAAAAAACTTGAATTTGTTTATATTTTTTGCTTAATGTGTAAAAGGAAACTAAATTCTTCCTGTTAAAGTGTAATTCAATTATTTTATTTCCAGATATAAGAAATGCTAGTTTATGCTGAGTATGTTATCATGTACAAGACCATGTTAAGGTACATATTGTGATTGTAATATAAGTAAATTTACTTTGAACTTTGAAATATGGGACAGTGTCGAGCATAATAACAAATACGATTAACAACTAATCATTCACAAAGACTTGTGAGCAAATTTAAGGGCTATTATTGAGGGCTTCTGTACAAATTTTGCTTATATTGTGTTAACCAAAGCTATATTGAAAGAAATTATTATTATTATTATTATTATTTTTAGAAATGAACAACAATTTGTATAACAGTGTCTCAGATTGCTATAATGTTGCAGCTGGTTAACCTCCCAAGACCAAGCAAATTTTTTTCCATCTTAGATAAAACTTTCCCAGAATTAATTAAGCTTTGGAGAAAATTGGAACAGTTGCAGCAATTCACTGGCAGTGAGTGAGAGACCTCCCGCACCCTGCAGCGGTACAGTCAAGGATGATTGATTACTCCCTCAAAGTCTCATAACTACTCTCATTATTTCTTCCAGACTCATACTCTGACTGGGGTCAACAACACACTGGACTAATCACAACTTTACATCATATTATTGACTAACAAAATACTTTTAAATTCCCATTTAGGAATTTTAAGGTGCTGCAATTCGCTTTGGGCTCTATTTGCTGAAGTAAACCTTGCTAAAACGTACATATGACTGCAAGGTCAAAGGTATCGCACCTCCATGGTTTTTCATGTTGGGTAATAATTTCTCTTTGTCTTCCTGGAGGGTCAGAGGATTGATGGCAACAAAAATCCCCGGGGACACTGTACTCTCTGTAGTTTGAATCTCCTCTATCGTGTAACATTCTTAATTGGGTCTTAAAATGCCTGTTTAAAAGCAAATGGTAATTACAGTGAAAGACCACTTTGGAAAAAAGTCAGCATATAAAAGTGTTAATCAGGCAGTCAGGAGAACTGCTTTGCTATTTTAATATTGTCAGACAGCTGAGCGCACACGTAGACTCACCAGGCAAAAAACTCACATCTTCTCATAAATATGAAAAGCAGGAAGTGCTGCACACTCTTTCTGCTTTTTCTGGCTCAACTCCTTTCCCTCGTTTCTTTATGGAACTGGGACTAGTGTGAATAAATGCTAGAAAATGGCAGTCTGAAGGACTGGTACAGAACGGGGAGGAGGCAGCACAGTGGGGGGCTTTAAATACTCCCTCTGTTAGAACCGAGACACTAAAATGTCTGCTAAATTTGGCAAGAGCGCAGCTAACTTTGGCCCACCCCCCCAGTGATGGACATTACTAGTTATCCGAAAATTCAAGTCAGCAATGATTTTGAAAAGCACCTCATCTGGTAAAGGAGTGTCCTGTTTACTTGAAGCTGAAATTACTGATTTCTGCTCCAGTTGTAGAGCAAGTTGGTAACTTATCATCATGATAGAGGTATAGTTAGAACCTAATGAATGGAAAAATTTATGGATGAATAATGTGAGTAATATGCGGTCAACAACATGTCCATTACTAAATAAAGGAATGAACCAGTGACTATATCTCAGTACTTTACCAAAATAAAAATATCAGATAGTTATTTTTACAATTGAGATGACGTCGGCTCTGCCCTCATATCTAAGTAGAGCAAACCTCCGACAAACAGTGTTATAGTGGTAGCAGTAGTGGAACTCAACGCGCTACGCTAGACATTTTTGAGTAATTTTAAAAAGACGCTTACATGTAAATACCACATTTAATGCGGCACATGTTTTGATGCTGCCATAGATCTACCATTGGAATTTGCACTCATAAAATCAACCATAGCTAATTGCACTTATTGATCTTTGATGTGACTATCAATAGGAGTCGTTATGACAAAAAATGGGATGTTTACTACCAGTTACCTTCGTACAGACGAGCATGTGGTAGATGCCTTAGGTTGAAGTATTATTCAACTGTATGAGGTTGGCTGCAGGCCTTGATCAATTTATTGAGTTATTCCAGACTCCGTTTGGGTTTTGGAAAGGGAATAAATTGAATTGCGCTTTCTTCACGTTCTGGGTAACAACTGTCAGGATCGCATGTTCAAAATAGGGAGCCATTTTGAATATGGCTTCTTATTATTTTCCTCAAAATCTTTATGACCACATAAAGATTAGCAATGACCAACCTAGTAATGTCGACGGAAGTTGAGTTCTTCCAGATAAGGGGCATGTACTTCGGGACAAATACCGACCACTTATTGGTCAGTTGCTGACAATCCATTAGTTTAAAGAGGAGGTAAATACAAACTCTGCACTATTATTTCCACATGAATTACCTAAGCAATTTAACAATCCACAACCTATAAACATTTTTAAAATAAATATGTGAAAGTTACATGGAGTATTGCAAAACAGATAAATTAGGAGACACGCTTCCAATTACTATGGTAATTGCCAGGCGACAACATATGATTTATAATAAGCATCGCTCCCACACCATACAGTAGCAGTGATGGACAGGTGGTGACGTTAGTCACCTGGATGGTTGCACAGTTGTAAGGTTGACAGAAGGTGTCATTCTCACACAGTCACCATTGAGCACAACTAGTCAATGTTTCCACATATTTGTAAAGAGAAAATAATCTATATACAGAGATGCATTGACCTCAGCAACAGTGTTTAAATTTCTAATACTATTAGCAAAATGGACTCAATGTTATGTAACTTATTCTGAAGTAACATCTGCTAATTTCAAATGCATTTCATAAATTTTTTTTTTACCTTATCCCTCTTCTGAATATAGGACACATTTATAAAGGTAAGTACAGTATGTATCCACTGTGTTCTGAACACCATAAATAGCCTCAATCTTTAAATGGTAGCTGCTGACTTGGGTTACAAAGGTGGCAACTTGTGTTATGAGGTATGAAAAAGGAGCTCAGTAAAACCTACTATAAGCACGAAAACAAATTCTCTCCTTTGAAGTTCGACCAGTAAAAACATATAAACCTGTTCTCTGAGTACAAATGAGATCTTGTTAAAGAGCTGCCCTCTCGAAGGTTCGGCCGTTTATCACTCTCTCCAACCCTAATCTGGGCGATGAATGACCTCGGAGGGGATCCCACGGTGATAAAACCTTAGTTCTGCACTAATATTTGCTCTTGACCAGGCTATCAGACCCAATTTGTACCGTCAGGCTCTACTGCCTCCAGGTCCGCTCCATCTAGCACTTCAGATCCAGCGTTAATTTCCTCCACCTCGCCAGCTCAAGGACAGCAGCTCACTCTTTGGAGCTTGACAAACTACTTGTGCTGCACAGAACCACTCTAATTCTCTTATGTGGGAGCTGAGCTCGTGCCCATGCAGGCAGCAGAGGCTTTTTTTTTTCTCTCTCTCTTCAGTTTCCCACTAGACATACTGTACACTAGCCTGTTCTTACTTGTACAGTGGTGCTGGATCAATAGGTAGTCTCAATGGATATCTCTGATTATTATCAAGCTTTTCTGGGAACATGTTTCAGAAGGCTACATAATGGCTCAGGTGAGAGGACAGTGTTATTACCATGGATGTAACAATTAAATTTAAAAAAAAGTAGGAAATACTGCCGCACAGGGAACAGGTAGAAGACGATCTTATGAAAAGAAAGGCTGGGGAAGGTTTAATTTAGAACATGAAGAAGAAAAAGGGGGGAATCATTTATTGTATTTTGACAAAATCCATAAGTCACCCTCAAATCTTTGTATACATGAGCGTGCTTTGCAAAAATATTCATCCTTCCTATGAATTTTACCATAATTTTTTTGCATCCCAACCACAAGCCTCAAAGAATTTTACTAAGATTTAATGTAACAATGATGCAAATTTGCATGGAATTGTGAGGTGAAAAGAAATGATACATGGTTTAAAAAATGATGACAAAACTCAGAAAAGTGCTGTGTATCATTTACTCTGATGCCCTTAAAGAAAATCCAGAGCCGCCACTAACCTTTAACCCTCTCAGGCTCAAATTAAGTTCTAGTTGCAGGAAAAATCTGATATTTGGAGAAAATGATCACATGGGGTAGTAATATACAATTCAGACTTTTTTTTCAAAATAGTCAAAAATGATCAAAACAATGATCAAGCAACAAGCAAATCTGCAACGTCTGCCTGGAGAGGGTTAATGGTCATTTGATTTGAAAGTGTTCCCACCTGCCCCCCCACATCAGCAACAGTGTCCCACAGGATGAAACCAAAGGCCACCCATCACCAGTAGGTGACCAAAGGAGCCCAGAGAGATTGATCTAATGTGGAAGCAGAATCTGAGTCCTTAAGTTCAAATTGATCTATTCAAGTCAAAGTCTATTCCTTTGTCCAAATGAAGATCTTTGAAAAGACATGAAAATAGCTAACCATACATGTTCTTCGTTCAATACGTCAGAACACGGTTGATTTTGCTAAGCAGGATGGAAGTTGAGACAAACACAGTAAGACAATTCACAACCACAAACTGTTTATCAGTCAATTGCATAAATTCAAGAAAAAAAAAGAAAAGGAAAATTTGGTTGTAGCATTGCTACATGTAAAATAGTTCAACATGTTTCACAAACGTTTTCCATTTATTTCTGACACCAGAGTTGAAATATAAACAAACACGACTTTAAACTTTCATCCAGGCTAACAGCGTGTTCTTAAAGGTCGCTAAAAGATCAATTAAATTATAAGAAGTGAAAACAAACACAAAGAAGATCCTTTTTTTTTTTTTTTTTTTTTTTTTTACTTTTTGATGTAGATGAGAAACCGTGTCGGAGATGAAGCCCACCAGAGGTTAGAGGACAGACAAAAGAAGGAAACTGCTTTAATTTTCTTGTTGTGGAGTGGCAAACTTTGATCCCTCAGGACTCTGTTTTAAGACCAGCCATGACAGCAAAACCAACAGGTCACGCTGGCAAATAAACGCAATTTATCTTTAACACGGGCTGAAACTTTTAAAGAAATCCAGTGAGACTGAGGGAGAAGCCAGTTAACCCCTATCGCCGCTGTCCGAGGTGCTGAAACCTCACCACTAACAGACTGAGCTATGCCTCCTTCTTCCATCTTTTGGCCTAATGAGTCGAAGTATGCAAACATTTAGATCCAATGTTTAAACAGAACTGAAGACAAAAGATCTTTCTTTTTTTTCCCCAGCAAACCTTATTTTTATTATTTTTTTTTTTTTTGTTTGCTATTCTGAACCTGTCTGAGCAACCACGGATCAAGCTCTGCTTTGTCAAGCTTCTCGCAATCAGGCCAGCAAACAAAATTAAAGGTAAGATAAACAGTTCAGGTCAAACTTACGAGTGCCATCAAACCGTGTGGCTATGGTGTCCAGAAACGTGTTCTGCGGCGCCAATAATCCCTTCATCACAGGCATCTTCCCAGCCTAATGTCGAGGTCCCCATCAAAGTTACTGAAAAGAAAGAGAGAGAGAGAGAGAGAGAGAGAGAGAGAGAGAGAGAGAGAGAGAGAGAGAGGGCGCAAGTCGTTCCGAATGCGTGAGGCGCTCTCATGAAAGGCGCTGCCGAAGCTCCGAGCGAACCGGCAGGCAGGCGAGGGATCCAGTCCACTCAGCACTACAGCGAACCCCGGCTGGGGGGGAAGCAGTGCACGTCATGCGCGCCGCCGCTTCACAGTGGCCCGTGGTGACGAGGGAGGAAGCTGGAGCCAGCAGCTGCAGATCACCTCACAGCCGGAGGCGATGGTGGCAGACTGAAACTTTTCTGTCGTCGATGCGATGATTGTTTGACCAAATCTTGCAGTGCGCTCTGCCAGCACAGGCAGCTCCAACGAACAACAACAACAACAACAACAAAAGAAAGTTTTATAGAAAGAAGAATTTAGGTTTTACAAAATTTCCCGTTGCTTCTTCACAGTACGTGAATAGGCATAAACACATTTAAAAAAGAGGGCTGTGGTTGTTTTTTACATAGCAAGAAAAAAAGAGAGTGAATAAGATGTATCCATCAATACATCAAGTTTATTTGAATAAGAAGGCAGTGCACAGTGATTTACATCACAAAACACTAAAAAAAGCACCAACAATTGAAACATTACATTTTTGCCAAATGTCGCTATTACACATTAACATGTATCCTCCCACTTACGTAGACTTTGAAAACGTTTAAGTAAACTCTATTCGCAGAATTGTGTCATCGTTTTCTCCCAGTGTTCATTGGAATTTCTGGAGTTTTTATCGCCACCTGCTGGTCCAAAGCATAAATGTTGTGCGTGGAGCTGATGCGTCTCAAGAAACGCTCAGTTCAAAATGATGGTTGTACAATGGCGCCCTCGTGTGAGCAATTGGCTGCAGAGACAATTCTTAATATCACCCTATTCTGAACAGGTGTTCCGGGCTGAATCCCATCTCTTCCCGGTTGTCCCTTAACACTTATTTAAGGGATTCACATAAATGTTCTACTCCGCCAGGAAGGTGACACATCATCAGACTCTTTGGATGTAAACTTATATAAGCAGCTATAAATCACGCAGTAGATGTCAGGAAACTTTGTTTTTGCTTATTAAAGAAAAAGAAAGATAGTTTTGATTTAATGCTCTTTGGCAAGAGGATTACCACCACATCTCAATCTCACTCAAACGTCTTCGTGATCAATTTGACTGCAGACCCAGAAAACTGTTCCCGGCAGCAGTGAGAATTGATCTCTGCTCAGATTAACTTGTTCCTGTTCTATCATACAGAAACAACCCTGAATGAATGGACAATCTGTTCCAGGTCATTTCATTTATCCTGAAGTGTTTTTTTTTTTTTAAAGGAGATAAACTGAAATCCAATTACAGACTCTTAGCCTTCTGAAGCCTTTTGAGTAAAGATGTTAGAAAGCTCTTTAGATCTTGGTTTGATAATAAATGTTTCTAGCAGAGGGAGCAGCATCTCCTGGAACAGATTTTAATCCCATGTAGAAATCCTGTCATAAAAATTAAACGGTTTGAATCCATTCATGGCTGAATGTTATTGTCATTTATGAATGACAATAACATTCATAAGTGTATGAATGTTATTGTCATTCATATACTTGTTTATTTATTTATATTAAAAAAAAAAGGCTGGGAAAAATAATATAATTCATGACTGTGAGTTTTAATAATTTCAGCTATTTATGTAAATCTGAAGTGTTTGACTAGTTAAGTGAGCTAATTTCTTAAACATATTTCACTTATGTGTGTGGTTGTGACCTTGGCCAGGGTTCACTTGCACTTCTTTTTCCAATGAAGGAAACTCAATTAACCTTATTGCTCTTGAAAAATCTCCAGGTTCATTACTGTTGGCGTTTATATTTTGGAGCATTTACTATTGATATTAAAATAATTGCAAATCTTCAGTTTCTTCTGAAACAACAACAGAGATTTCATCGAACATCTCTTACAGCAACGCTTGAACAAGCATTGATAAGCCTTGACCTGACCACCCTTACAACCTCAAATATTTTATTTTAATTCACACAATAGATCTGATCAAAATAATGTCCTGTCGTGAAGAAAAAGAAAAAGAATTGTTCAAAATGTTACTGATAAAATTGAAATTTGTCGTGTACACACATTTGGACCACCAAAAATCATAGTTATGAGTTTTATAGGATATCTCTGCCTAATAAAACAAACTGAATAAAAGATTCAGCAAATATCATGAAGCGTCATGGCTTCATGCACCAAACCATTCACATATGCTCTGGAAATGGGACACAACCCACCTCCATTCTAGATCAGCGACACCAAATGCTATCAGTCAGGCTCCGTGACTCCTACTCAAATCCTCCACAAAACAAAGAGGCTGTAACTGCGGTGATGTCAAAGTTTAGTCATCAGGTGCTCCGAGGCTCACCGCAGCAAAGCAAACATCCGCTGAGCGACTTCAGACGAGCTCACAGACTTTCAAACAAACCCATTCGGGATGCGCAGTTAGAAGTCTGTGACTCACGTCCCTGAGGCGAGGCACCGAGAAGTAGCTAAGCACCGCTGAGTTACTTCCATGAACGTGGCGGCTAATAAGATTAAAACTGACAGCCAACAGACAGGGATGTTTCACCTGACTAAATAAATAGCTAATGCATCATTTAATCCTGATCACTGTTCCAAAACGCTTCATCTGTACATGTGTGCCATTATTAGGTTCAGACTGAAGGGAAAGTTGAGTCAAAGTTAGTTTCAGTTGCTTAGACAGAAACTTTATTAAAGCTCCATATTTTAGAGTGTGTTTGCTCCAATCCGTCTCCGGTATTCCTTCAGTTTTCAGCCAAAGTATATTTGAGCCCACTTGAACTGACTTACAGGACTGTCTTTGCTGTAGAGGCATTGAGCTAAAATCAATATTAGGATTTCTTTTTACTTACTTTCTCTACATGGACAGCTCCTATGTTCAGCGGTCTTTCCAAAGTGAATAAACTTTCTGAAATCACAGGTTCAGCTTTCCAGTTTCGAAACATTTGGGGTGATTTATCTGTTCATACTCTTTCATCTTTTATTGTTTGCAGGAAGAATGATTTCAGTGAGTCACTTGTTGCTTTAAATATCTAGAGGTCACTTAAGATGCAAGGTGCCTCAACAAACTCTGGAAAATGTTTGGTGCTTAGGGTTAGAGTTGGCATCAAACATTTCTGCTCTTTCAAGTGGTGTCAAGGCAGGGCTGTTTATTACTTTCAAATCAGGCCTGTTCATAAAAAAGTTACAAATATTACATTTTACAGTCCTAGGATTGTCACAACCCTCTTTTGCTGCAACATTCACATGCTGTAATATTAGTACTAGTGGTGAAACTGTTATATATATAAAAAAAATTCTGGCTACTTGTTTTCAGAAAACACCATAACTAATATTTTGGAGAGGCAACGTTTTCGAGTTGTCAGTAAATGAGTAATGAGCAATGAGTCTCCACACATACATCCACATGCTAGCTTAGTACTTGCATGTACTTTGCACTACAGTATGCAAAACAGATTTGAAACATCCTCGTGCCCATTCGCGATCATTCGATCAAGTATGATCTTGATCGAATGCATTCTCTGCATTCAAAAGGCCGCTAACGTGCCAACACGATCCCTCCACCCATCTAACAGCAGCAGGCTCACTAACCATATCATGAGTTTATAATAACCACATCACATCCGAGGCGAATGAGGCGGAATGAAAATCTAACCTAATTTGGGGGGAGATACACGGCTGTGTAAGTAGTAGGGTGTCCCCCGAGACAGGGCTCCAATCTAGGGAGCCGTGTGCTGCGCTGGTAGCATGCTCTGTGAGCGTGTAATGGTCTTAATTATCATTTAGCATGCCAGCCCCATCAACGCTGTATCGAGCCAGCGATAAAATAGCAAAGCTGAGGGTGACGGGGAGGGAGTGCAATTCGATCACATAAAGATGGTGGTGGTGACAGAGGTAGACACAGAGCAGCGGAAGATAACTTTAGAACGAGCCGAACTTTGTCGGCAGCGTACCTCGAGGTGCACGTGGGAAGACGCAGACCCAAACACACACACACACACACACACACACATGTTGGCAGGGCTGCTGACTGACATCTCTCTCACTGAATTAGTCACGATGAATGATGTGTAACCAGCCGTGACTCGTTCTGGCTGGGGAGATAGTCTAATTCACTTTGTTTAATTAGTCAAAAGTAGTTGAGCATTGGCTGCTCCCTCTCCCCAATCCCCTTTATGTTGCTCAGCATCTTCCCATCTATGGCGAAAACAAACCTGCAATCACACCTGCTGGAGTTTCAGGAGGACTGGGGGGAGAAGGAGGGAAAGCTCTTAGTGCCTCGAGTTCTCTTCCACCAGACACGACATGCTCACTACATTTGGCCTTTGGATACCTTCACAAGGAATCCTTTGGACCACATTAGAGAGGGAAAGTGCATCTCAACAATGTGTGGACTTGTGCTGATGCATGGCTGAAGTCTATTGGTAATGCAAACAGGAAGAAGAAGACATATTTTTTCTGTCATTTTTAGGTACAGATGATTTATGTTCTTTTTATTTTTATCTTTTACTTGGTCCTGAAATTTGTCAGCACATCTCAGTGAGTATATTTCTACAATTCGATTCACTACATTTAACGAGAAATACATTATTTTATGAGAAAACATATCAAACATTTGGATACTTTTTGGATTTAAAAATCCCTTATTACGTTTTTGCCACAAATTTGAATAAACACTGAGCATTAAAGGGTATGTCATATTCAGATCTATTCTGTGCTGTGTTTTGATAATAACTCAGAAAATGTCAAGAGAAGCAGAAAAATATTTAGTGATTTAATAATTATAGCTTTGGAGCAATTTCACATGATAATATTTTTGGGGAGATTTTCTGTTTGACCTTTCAGTAGATTTCAGATCTGACATTTTAAGTTTTCATATTTGACATTTTATGAGTTTAATCTCTCTGATATGTATTCTATGACCTTTTGGTTTGTGTCTGTGAGCATGGTGTGCCGATGTTTGTACATAGGTTGAATGTAAAAGGGGAGTAGAAGTCTTAGAGCATGACACAAACAGTAAAAAGTAAATAAAAACTGTCAAAAAAATCAGTAGGACATTTCCTTGCCTAGTCAGTGGGTAGCAGGCGCCCCCTTGTGTTGGGAACCGTGTAGCACTAAAGGAAATGTGGACACACTAGCAGATGACTAATAAAGTTAAAGTGGATATCTGATACACAGCTTCCAATTCAGAGCTAAGGTAATCTTTCTAAGATTTTAAGTTGACTAATGCGTTTTGAGCATTTATAGTTTCAAATCAAAAACTCTCTGACAGGTTAGAGACATACATATTGTTCTAAATTGAACAAAGGCTTGCTATGAAGCACAATTTGGATTGATGTGAAAACACAAAAGCAAGAATTTCCATTGCTTTCCTGGCATGATTCAATCAGCCTGTGTATGTGTGGATTTTGCTCAGGTTGCACGAGAACAAAAGGGTTCTTGTTTCATTTTTAAAGGACCTACTTGGGGTTCTAAATATAACCCGTTTAGACACCTTGTGTGAGTCCTAGTTATAACACAACAAATCCTGGACCCATATGGGTTCCACTTATCAAGATCAAACCTATATAGTTAAGATAACATAGGCCTATTGCATTGTTGTTTGTAATAGTGAAACATTTACTCTATTGTTGAAAGAGAAGATGAGGTTCTTATTCTCAAAATAATCGTGTTTATAAAACCTTTGTGTTAAAATTATCTTCAGGTATCTATAGATGTTGCCTAATAAAATGCTTGTTGCAGATTGGGCTTTGTTGGTTGAGTGCACTATACAAATAAATTTTGGAGGAATATTAGCCATTAGAAGCATATTAATTTTAATCAAGCTTATTGGTTTGGTGTGGGAAATGAATGAGACCCCCCCCCGATTAGAGAGGATCTTTTGGGGAATGGCATGGAGCACTGAACACATGATGGATTAGGGGTTTGGCAGATAGTGCAGCAAGGGGTTGTTTGTCGAGGTAAATGAGTTCGCAAGCCTTGGAAAATCTGTCTCTAGAGGTTGGGATTATGTTTTGTCCCTTGGATGGTAGAAAGCAAAAATGGCTACTAGGAGGATGTGAGACTAAATGATAGCTGGCAAAGCTAAAGGTTGTATTTATCTTGTCCACAATCTATACAAGGCAGGAGAAATTCCTTAGCATATTTCTTGAAGTAAAGTCAACAGTGGAGTGAGAAGAGACCTCGGATACATAGTCAAGTGCAGGACTTTCTGAACAGATGAGAGCACTAACATAGAG
Source organism: Alfaro cultratus (assembly GCA_903066825.1). Taxonomy (NCBI): domain Eukaryota; kingdom Metazoa; phylum Chordata; class Actinopteri; order Cyprinodontiformes; family Poeciliidae; genus Alfaro; species Alfaro cultratus. The sequence goes on from CAEFZX010003157.1 coordinate 131,417, forward strand.
TCAATTGAAAAGGCCATTATAAGTTTTGGGTCAAGACAGAGCTAATGTTCCAAGAGAAAACGCCAGGATAGTAAGTAACATTAAAGTTAAATGTAGGTGACCAATGTGACAGATAATTATGTTATATTAGCTGACATTAATTATGAAAAATTTTTGTGGTCAGTGCAGATTGCTATAAAAAGTGCAGTTTCATTACTCCAGGTTCCCAATGTCGAAGGGAAAACTTTAGTGCAAGCAGTTCTCTTTTCCGACATCATAAATTCTCTCTGGGAACATCAAACTGCAATAAAGTAAAACATAAGGATGACACTTGTTGTACCAGATCTTTAGGATAAGAAGTCTCCCCTCCAGTAGCACCAATTTCAAACCAGGATCTAACTGGATCCAAACTGGTATCTCAGAAAGTAATATGGGTTCTTTAAATGTTGGGTCACCTTCAGGTAACCAAGACAAGGGGCTTTTGATTGAGCTGCAGTTTGAAGTTTTGCAGATAGTTTCATCGGTGAGGCTGTGTGTTTAAATGTGTGTGACAGGAGAATGAAGTTAAGCCCCAAATTTAGATTTCAAATTATGTTTATTTTACTAAAAGGTTTATTTCTGATGGGAAATGAAAAAGGGGACATGAAGAATTATTTATACTCTTGTAAACAACCAATGGGGGGAAAAAAGTATGTGTTTTATGGGAATCCAACAGTAGTTTATGCGTATTTTCACTATAAATATTTGGTAATGAGCTCTAAGCCTTTGGGGTTGGAAGGCAACATTACTCGACACTACTCCCAATCAGAAGAAAAATGTTGGTGACAAAAACAAAAACAACTTCCACATTTAAATATGCCAGATTGTGATTTAATCAGCTTTTAAAAGTTAAGTAAAAATATAAAAAAATCCACCTTGCCCTGCTGCGGTTTGTTACCGTGGAGGGCTCCAACACCCTAAAGACAATGAGCAGAGCGTGAACAGCATGCTGCAGAAAATAATAAATAGATTTATGCGCAAATGTCACATTTAATACAGTTACCGCGCGCGCGCGTGAATTTATTATTACACCATATGTTAATGCAGCTGCTTCTGTGTAATTCTGAGTGTGTGTGTGTGTGTGTGTGTGTGTGTATGTGTGTGTGTGTGTGTGTGTGTGTGTTGGAGCGGGGTGGGGGCAGTGGGTCTCTTCCTCTCTTTCTTTTTCCGCGTATTCGCGCTTTGAAGTAAACCAACAACTACTGTCCTGGAGTCAGCGGGTGCGCAGCCTTGAGCGTGGTAGGTCGGTAGGTAGGTAGGTCGGAGGAACCTTGCAGTGCATTGTTCCATTTTCTGCAGCCTGATGCGGGGAGATAGAGCAAGTCCCGGTGATCTGGATGGGTGACGGGAGGTCGTTCTGAACTTGTACCGAACCCGATTTACCGTTCAACCGAGGAGCAAAGCGGCACATTCGATGTTAAACCGTGGAATATCCGATTCAAAAGAAAGAAAAAGGGACCCACGAGGAGGAGAGTGCACCGGGGAGACGCGAGTCTGCTGCTCAGCTGAGGATCGGTGGAAGAGACCGAAACACATGGATAGAGATGATTTCTGCAGGAGCGGATTGTTGATGAACGATCGCACCTCGGGTCGTGCACAAACAGGTTGGTTTGACTTCGATCAAACTTCATCTGACGCCAACAGTCGGAGCTCATCCAGATGCGAAATATTGAACTGAATTTGCTGTCGGGTTGTGCACAGCGACGCGCCTGGTGGTGACGCCTGGGTGTATTACTGGAAACTTAGCCGGACTTTAGTCGGATGTAGGGGCTTTTCCAAAAGCGCTACATCCGAATGAAGGTCATAACCTTCAGTATAAAGGACGTGTTCCAGAAAAAGAGATAGTTAGACGTGTCTATAAAATAAGATAAGTGAATCCAAATTTACTATTCATTCAATGCACTACTTGGTTGACGATCTTTAAACTCTCAATGTTGCAGAGAAACCCTGTGATCAAATCAGTAATTCAATAGTTTATCTTTTCCCCAAAGTCATTTCTAACTTCCCAGTTTATTTTGCATTTATTATAGAAAAAGTACAAAGTATTTAGCGCATATGGTTGAAAGTAGCCTATTTGTATTAGTTAAAATACAAATCTTTTGATATAGCACCTTTCAAATAAAAAAATAATTCAAGAAGAGAACATAAACATTAAAACACAGTCAAATTAGATATGATCAGAGACACACAAGCTATGTATTTGTATATTAAGAATTCCCACTCAGCTACAGCAAACATTTGGAAGAAGCTTCTCTGGTCAGAGCAGACCAATGTTGAGCTTCTAGACCATATGCAAAATACTAAATATGGGAAAAAGCTAACACCGTACATAACCCTGAACTCCCTCACAGTAAAACATGGTGGCGGCAGCTTCTTGCGCTCAGAATGCGTTTCATCTATAGGGATAGGGATGCTGGTCAGAGTTGATGGGAAGATGGAAGAAGATGAAATGTTAGAGGCTGCAAAAGACTTGAAACGGTGTTGACACAAGAAAATAGTTCTAAATATTCAGCTTTACTAGAGCACGTTCATGGCTTAGAGTAGTCCAGCCAAAGTCCAGATGTAAATCCAAGTGAGAATTATTTGTGGCTAAACCTGAAAACTGATGTTTAGATTGTGTCCTTTTCGGTCTCACCAAATTTGGTGAGAAAAAACTTGGTGAACGACTTTGTGTTCTACAAAGCACAAAGTCGTTCTACAAAGAAGACTGGGCACAAATTTCACTCTTCAGGTGTTTTAGTCTGGTAGAAAAGATGAAAGATTTGTATAATCTACCTTGATCACCTTAGCATAATGTTTGGTATCGGTTCGGTTCTAAATCCTGGTTTCATCACCGTTCAATTTTATTTTCCCAGTTTAGATTTAAATTGGTATTAGAACTTGCAAGGCCATAAAATCACTGATCAGTGTTAAGGTTTTAGTCTATTTTAATTAGGGCAGTTTGATCTCTTGTTAAACTTGTCTTTAAGAATTACTTAATTACAGTGGAGTTTGTGCTTTCAGATGCCGGCTATTTTATGTTGGTCGTATTTTCTTCTTTTGTTTAGGTAACCAGTCAATAGATATATTCTTAGTAGCAATACAGAAATATTAAAATTTTGGGGATTAGTTCTCGTTGATTATTCCATTATCATCTAATTTTTTTTCATAGATTTTAAGCAATTTTTTTATCCTGATGTCCTGGTTGTTTTCTATAAGTTGCTCAGTGGGAAGGAAACAGTTCCATCCCTAAGATGAGGTCTTATGAGGCTCATTGATTTTTTACATTAAAACAATTAAACAGAGTATAACCTTGATACAAGACTCTGGTCATCTTTGCACTAACTCGAAATACTGCTGTATGTAACGCAGTGGACAGCTGATTCCAGAGCTGAAATTGTATTACACATAAAGGCAGCCATATATAAACTCTGGACTGAGCTCACTCCTGGCAGACAGAAATGGACAACAGGGAAATTTTGTTCTTTGGGCAGATTAGTCCACTTTATCAAGGTTTTTATCTGTGCCACGGGGTGCCTGCTGCTATGCCCCATTATTGTAAAAGTCAAATGTATTCCATACTACTTGCAACTAAAGCATGGACTCAAACATAAGGAGAGTTTCAGAAGCAAGAACAAACTTATTGTACAGCTGAATATGAACCTCTTTCCAAGGTTTTTCATCTGTGAGTTTGGATATGTCTCTTTGTTTCAGGATGCATTTGCAAGCTGTAGTCTTGAAGCTGCTTTTGGAGTAATTGCTTCTTCCTCTCAGAGTGGCCTTTTAGCCTATGTTGGTTAAGAACTCTTGTTATTTTTTTTATTTGCATTTAGCTACACATTTCTCTTCCAGATACAGCAACATAACTGATTCATATTGATTGTCCTACGATTGAGATGTGTGTGTGTGTTTTTTTAAACATCCACAGATTAAATTTCATTTTACTTAGTGCTTACTTACTAATCAGAAGCTTCCAAAGTATATTGTACATCACCTCATGACAATGCGTGTAATCCTGAATCAACATTGAAAAAAAATTCTAAAGATTACACAGGCTTTTGAGCACCAAGAATGCTGAATTGCATTCATTCTGATGTTCAAACATCTCTGTCTCAGAAGTGTGAAACCACAGATGGATCCACTGTGTGATGGAATTAAGAAAACCGAGTCCAGTGATCTGGCTGCAAACTCTCGGCCCCCTCCAGCTAAGATGGCTCGGCTGGAGCAACACAACGCGGGACCCTCCACCCCAGAAAGGACGAGACAAGGCAGTCCTTCGCCTAATAGTCCCTGCCCGACCCAGAAACCTACCACAGCAAGTTGGCACTCCAAAGGTACCTGGTCACCATAACGATAAAAATAATTATAAAAACATCAAATCGAGCTTATTCCTCTGCAAGTTCACGAACTTCTTATGGCAAGTACTGTGCGTCTGGTACCCCAGGAACCCTGCTGCCTGTGTTCTGTGTGGTGGAGCATCAGGAAAGTTCTGTGGAAGCAGAGAGAAGAGACGAGCACGCTGAGTTCGTGTTGATCAAACGGGATCTGCTGTTTAACCAGCTGACAGAAATGGCCCTGCTGGCGCTGGGGTACTCCCACAGCTCTGTAGCGCAGGCTAAAGGTAAGCAGTACACACAGACACATGCACAGAGAGCACAAGCACATTCATACAATTTTAATTTTCTTTTTTTGTTGTTGTGCGTATGAGTGTGTAGGTCTGATCCAAGTCGGCAGGTGGAACCCAGTGCCTCTGTCCTCTGTGACTAATACTCCTTATGCGACAGTGGCTGATATGCTGCACGATGTTCACCATGTTGTTACACTGAAGATCCAGCTTAACAGGTAGATAATAAAGTTACATTATTCTTCTATGCGCTATTTTTATCTGCAGCTATGGACAGACTTGATGAACGTACTTTCACTCTCCCTTTATGCACTTACTCTTTGGCCCTTTCTTTGAAGTCACTAGCAGTATAAAAAAATGATCCGGTTTTAACAAGCGGAAATCATCATCGTTTTGGATTCCTTTCAATCAATTGAAAACGTGAAAGTCGTGTTTTATACAGATTTTATATGCATGGTTACATGTCAGAATCAACTTCATTCGCTAAGTTTGTGCACGTAATCAAGGAATTTGACTTCTGCTTTGCTCTCAGTAAAGACATTTAAATATATGCAAACTCAAAGGTAACTAGTTTTGTTATACAAAATAGGAAGACATGGTTGAATTAGTGAAAATATGCATAGTGTCAGTTTGCAGTGTAGTGCCTGTCGGAGGGTGAACATTGAAACCGTTTCTGTCCTTGAGGTCTGCAGAGATGTTAGATGCCGTTTTCTGTCTCTAGTCTTGTACAAGTTCTGGATGGAGGGAAGGTCAGCCCTGATGATCCTCTCTTACAGACCTGATTTGGTCATTGCAGTCTGATCCTCTCCTGTTTTGTGACTGAGCTGAGCCACACTTGTTGTGCAACAGTATGTTTAGTTTGGCTATTAATAAGTGGCAAAAGCAATTATTAACAAAGTCAGCAATTTTAATCATCATTACCAAGTCGGGGCACTGCCTGATTGTCGGGAAATAATAGCCAAATACCTTTCGGTCTCAGTTTTTGCTCTATAAATATCTGCCTGGTGAGGTGTGGTGTTACAGAACAATAGATGAAGAATTAAGTTCAGCAGTGATGTTCTGTAACAGTAAGCCCTGCACACACCTACAGTACGAAGACAGACACCTTCTCTCCAAATATGTAAGAAGTTAACAAAAAGCTTCAACCTTCAGTTAAAATACTTAATTCAATTCTCTGCCTAATCTAGTAACTCCTAACTAAACTAAAGTAAAAATGAAGGGTAATAAACTTCCAAAAGTAAAACAGCAAAGGGAACAAAAGAGACTAAAACTAATAGCAGTTTAGCTTTTATCCATTATCGACTGAGATAACTGGCACTATAGCTTGTTTTTAGTAAGAAAGCAGGAAAAAATACAAATGAAATCGAAAAAACTAACTTTACCAAACTATTAGTACGTAAACCACTTATTTCATTGACGTTTCAATTAGCGTCAGCTATCACGGCTTGCTATAGGCCTGCTCTGGCATGACTCTGTTCAAGTATCAATAATGCAAAAACCTGATGAAAAGAATGAGATTAAAATTTATCATCAACAGCAGAGTCAACAAAATAGTTGTGTTTGTGTATTTTGCCATGCAGGCTAAAGATTCCCAAAAATCCATGGGGGAGTCGCAACCCAAGTGAAAAATTCTCTCTAGATGTTTATAGGGCAGAACCATTTTCATGCTCAAGCCATCATACTCAGCCAAACACAGCCCTGCATTTCTAATCTGTACTCAAGCGCCAAACAGAGCTGGAATCAGAAGGTCAGAGGACAGATGTTGGATAAAAAAAAAAAAGACTAACTGATATTATGCTCATAAAATATCTGGTTATGAGAACCCATAAAATGTCAGGCATTGCAATCTCCAAAAGAGCCAGATGCTGAATCCCAGAAAATGTCATTATTTACTAGTGTGTCCAAGACAGCCCTTAAGGCGTAATTCACTAGCTACACTTTCGGCTTCCATTTACTCATACCTTTCCAATAATCAGGATGGAAGCTGTTTGGTTTTTGTACCTTTTTTTACTCTTTCTTCAGACTCTCCAACATTGATTTCCAAGTGGAAAGCGATAGCTTTGTCTGTGTGCTGACTTTTAAAAGTACTGATTTTAGCAGCAGTTCCTGCCCCCTGTGTATCTCCTTGAACTCCTGAATAGGCTTTGTTTCACTACACTTTGGAGGCTTCTGCTCATCCCCTGCTGCCATGTGCCTTTTTATACCTTTTTCTTTTTTTTTTTTTAACTTCAACTCCAACCTTTCTGTGAAAGGCCAGTTTCCTTAGCAATGACCTTTTATGGTTTACCCTCCTTGTGTAATGTGTCAGTGACTGCTGGACAACTATTAAGTCAGTAGGCTTCCCCATGGTTGTGTTTGCCTATATAGCATGACATTTCTGCATAAATATCCTTTTTTATTGCTTCGAGTAATATTTTTATTTTCTGCGAAATCGAATTTCATTATTTCATTAGCTCTAAGCCATCATTATTTTAATACAAATAAGCAGTAGAAATATGTTGCTGTATGTGTAATGAATATGTGTGAGCTTCACTTTTTGGATTGAATTACTGAAGCAAATTAACATTTGATGAAATACAGATTTATTGAGATGCTCTTTTAGTTAAAGATTACATTAAACTTGGCATTAGAGTCGCTGTTGAACTTCTAAAAAAAATAAGTGAGAATTAAGAAGCATTTCCCTCTGCTCTTAAAGCTTGCTATGAATAGTACAGTTATAAAACAGCAATGCCAAACCACAAACTGAAGCACATTACCACATGTAAATTTGTCATATATTTTTCTGGGAATACTTAAATTAATGTTACCAAAAAAGAGAAAAATAAATGAAGATTATGTAGACAGACATACAATAGTTGATATAGGACATTGTTGAAAACCACTGGAGCAGGGTTCTTTCTTTTTTTTTAGCTTTTCCCTACTCCAATTTGGAATTGACTGATTTGTCTAAGGAGAATAAAAAAAGTCTCTAACTTGCAGTAAAATACTGGCAGCTGTGGTTGCCAGTAAAATCTTTAGTTTAGAGTCCTGAACTAAAGAACTGAAGGAAAGTGACTAAAAAATAAGATATGAATACAAAGGGAACTAAGCAAGAGACAAAATGAGAATCTAAACAAATGCACAAAGGACAAAACACAAGAAGGAGTTACGCAACACCTTTGAAACTTTCTGGTGTTAACTACTGTTAGCATAGCAAGAGGACATCACAAGATTTCTCTCTGTTTACATAATGAAACCATCAGAAAGAGCAAATACATACTTTGATGATCCTCCTCATATAGCAGTCGTAATGGACTGCCAGCTTGTCTTAGAGATGGTCAACTTTCTTTGTTGAAATTTTTAATCAGTGAGTGTTCTGTTTGATTCTTCTAGAATCAAATTTAATAATGTTTCTTTTTTTTTAAGTGTATGTCTTCAGACTTTTAAAGGGTTAATTTCTAACCCTTGATGTTTTTTTCTGCCTGCCTACGGTACAAACTGCCTACGGTACACTAAAAACATTTTAGTGTTTTTCTTCTTTTGCTTTTTTTTTTTTTTTTTTAAAGTTGTCCCAAACTGGAAGACCTGCCACCAGAGCAGTGGAGTATCTCCAATGTGAGAAATGCTCTGAAGGAGCTTCTTAAGGACATGAATCAGAGTTCCTTGGCCAAAGAGTGTCCGCTTTCCCAGGTATGACGCACAAAACTCACACCTTAACTAATCACAATTGGTTAAAAACAGTTAAAATGAAAGTTATTTATGCAGCTCTTGATTTGCTAAATCATAAAAAGTCTTCATATTTAAAACATATAAGAGTCACACAAACAAACCAAACACAAAGAAATGGACAAACATGAAAAGAATATGCATGTGTTGCCCTTGGCCTTCATGTTTCTGTGTGTGTTTGTGAGGCTGCGTTTATAAGCTCGTATGTGGTCTAATAAATTTGCAGGAAGTCGAGATGCTGGGGTTGATAAGGTGTGGGGGCAGGGTGCAGGAGAGAGAAATGGATAAAGGAAGATGGCTATCTCTTAAAAAGCCATACCGCCCAGGCTGCTGCCTGTCTGTGTCTATTGACTGGAGACCAGTTTGTCTGTCTGTGTAGCCTCACCAAACACCTCAGACTATCTGTTCATCATTTGATATCTATTTTTTTTATGACTATTAAAATGTTTAATGTATTTAATTTAGCACAAACAGTCAAAAAGAAAAAAAAATAAAATAAAAGGGTCCGTTTGTCATTTAGTGAAAGTCTTCTATGCATATTTCTAATGATCATTTTAGTCAATGTTATATTGCCAAAGGGAACATAGTCCAGTTTTAAAAAATGGCCTCTATTTCAAATTCTTTTCTTCTTCAGCCTTAAAATCTGATATGAACCATTTCCTCCTCCCCCATATTCTCCTAACCCCCTCGTCCCCAACACACACACGCACACACACGCACGCACACACACTTTCTGATTTGTGAGTGGCAGATTACAATAAAGATGTAAAGAGTGCACAGGATAGTCTTCAGGGGGGGACAAAAGTACATCATTTACTAAAAGACAGACATTGTCTTTGATGACCTCTAGTGTTTTGTTTGATTGCACACACATGCTTGCACACATTCATGTGTGCTCCGAGCTCACGCACCGACACACACATCTGTCTTTATTATGCTGTTTACCTGGGGGTCTTTTTAATAACACGGATCTGAGTTCATTAATATCAGATGAGTGAGCAGCTGAGGCACTCAGGCCGCCCAAAATGTAATAAATACCTTTTGTTTTCTCCCCCCACTGTGTTTCAGGGAATGATATCATCTGTTGTAAATAGCACTTACTATGCAAATGTCTCGGCTGCCAAGTGTCATGAGTTTGGTCGATGGTACAAGCACTTCAAAAGGTCCAAATGCCACCAAGGTAAGAGTTTTTACTATCCTTTCTAAAAATGTGAATTTTAAATCTTGAATTTGTTGTGCTAATGTATTTAGAAAATGCATTTAAACTTTACCTTTCTTTAATTTCACAGTGTTCAATCATTCATTTAATTTGATTCAGTTTAAATTGAACAATTTAGAGTCCAATTGATTTTAAGAAATCAAATCCTTTTTTTCTTCTGAATACGTCTTGTCAAAACTCACATGTTGACCAAACAGAGCTTGCAATAGTCATTCTGACACTCATGTTTAGTTTAGTCCCTTTTTTGGTTTTATGACAACACATAAGCCCATTTGGGTTTTTTTGTGTGTTTTTTTCAACAGATGTAGAGTGCTTTTCTGAGCAATCCTCAGATATTACTCACATCCAGCAGCCAATCCCAAGCAGCCCCGTTGATCAGAACTCCAACCTTCTTTTCCCTCATGGATCAGTCGCCAACATCTGTGGTCGGCCGTCGCTTGGTCTTCACCCTCCCGGGTTGGTCCCGCAACCTCTCAGCTCCCAATTGGTAAACCAGCAGCTGATGATGACCCAGTTTCTCAACCAGCAGTATGCCGTTACCCGCATGCTAGCTGGCCAGGGTCTCTCTTCTTCGCCACAGCAGTATCTCAACCACCCCCCAGTGGGAAGGCCTCCTGCCAAGGCCTTTTCCAAACCCTCTGATTCTCAAGCATCACAGCAGGCACAGTGTGGTTCTGGAGGGTGTCCAGCAACAATGCCGCAAAATCAAACGGGGGCTGCGATGTCTTCAGTAGCACCAACAGATGTACCGAGTGACATCTACCAGAATGTGCGAGAGGAGCTGAGGAGAGCGGGCATCTCCCAAGCCATCTTTGCCCGAGTGGCCTTTAACAGAACCCAGGTATTGTAAGATGGATGTGCAGAGGGAATGTTGACATAGTTTCCTGTTAAGGGTTTGTGAAAAATAAAATAATACTTATACTAATATCCAGTATTTACATCTTTGGAAACATTAAAATGCAAAGAGGATGGCACAACATCTAACCTTCCCATAAAGATTAATAAGTTACAGAAGCAGCCCAACTATGGAGAGGCTTCAGAGATCCACTGCTTACAGAATCTATAGCACAGCCATTTTTATAAGAAAACCACAAATACGAATATTTTCATTTTGACATGACCTACATCGGGCATAGAAAGCATTTGGAGAAGATGCTCTGGTCAGGTGAGACCAAAAGTAGAGTTTTGGCCAAAATGCAAACCATTGTGTTTTATGGAAAGATTACACTAAACATCAGCCAGAACACACCATAATAGAGTGGTGGTATCATTGGTATCATATAGGAGTAAGTATGCTTTTCCTTGGCTTGAACAGGAAAGCTGCTCAGAGTCGATGGGAAAACAGGTTCAATAAATATAAATAAATACCATAGTTAACGTTTTGTTTTTTTTTTTACCAGTAAAAAGGTTGAAAAACATGCATCCCTGTGTAATATTCAAGTTCAAGGGGTATGACCACTTTTGCAAGACTTTGTACTTTTGGCCTGCTGTTGGTGTTCCAGTAATGGTTATGGCATCTTGGTTCGCACACTGTCCTCGCCTCTGCTGCACTGACCCCCTCCCTCTATGAATGTGTGATTCTGTGTATGTGTTTGTGCCAACACTCTGCAGCACAAAGCTGGTGCCAGCAGTAAAGCAGCTGCTAGGCCAAGTAATCACAACCCCTCAGAGAAATGTTGTCTCGCTCCCTACCTCCTGCTCAATCTCACTGTCCTTCTATTATGCCACCTTTCACTCTGGCAACTCAGTTCCCTGCTCTCTTTACTCAATGTCTCATACAGAAAATATGTCTTTTTAAATCTTTTTTTAATGTCTTTCTTTGCCACCATGTGTTTGTGTCCAAAGCAACCTGGCCCAAAATCTTTAATTCCTAAATTTACCCTGAAAATGTATTATTATTATTACTATTAATAATAATAATAATAATAATAATAAATTGTTGTTATTATTTGCTATCCACCCCCATGTTTTTTCTGTTGCCAAGGGTCCTCTCATGCCAGCCATAAGTATTAGGCATGATGCCAAAACCCTATCTCAAAGTACAAGGCATGTTTGTCATTTGACGATTCACACAAAGACCCGTTTCTGTTTGCAAGCTGGAATTGGCTATAGGAGTCTCCAATGGTGATCCATTGTTTGAGAAAGCAGGGCGTTTCATCTCATGCTATTTCTTTTGTCTTATTGGAAAGACAGGGTCGCTGTTCATGCACAGACTTTAACACATAAGGCGCTATTCTTAAACTGCAAGATGCGCATTGAAACAGTTCCAGATATGGTCAATGCAGGAATATGTTAATAGGTTAATGGGGTAGTGTCTCACATTAAGACAACAAAAGTGTAGGTGAAATAGAAAACAATGCACATTTGGTTCAAAGCGAATGACTTGGTATTAGCTTGACACTGCATTACAAATGATACTGCTACTCCGTTTGGATAAACCCCAAATAAATGTCTCAAAAGACAAGATAATGAGCGAGGCTTGTAATTAAAAAAAATCTGAAAAAGAAATGAAGAAAAATCATTTTACATTTCAACAAAGTTGATATGTCAAAAATTATTTATATCATTTATGATAATTAATATGAAAGCTTTAATAGACATTTAAGCGATCAAACAAATTTTATATGTACGGAAAAGCTTTCTGTATTTTTCCATGAATGTTTAGACAATTTATGTTTGAGCTCCAGGACTCTTAAATTTACCTTTTATGTAACTCTGCACATGGCATGGTTAATTTTTGTCTCAACCGTCTTACACAAAATATTACCAGGTGGTATTGAGTTTATGACCTACTTTTTGGTCCAAGTGTGAAGGCAAAGCATAACTAACACTAGCATCACTTGCTAACTAGCTTGTAAAGGGCTAACTTTATCTTAAGTAAACAAACTAGTTCTTAAATGTTCATTAATGCAACCCATTGTCATTAATATTACTATACAGAATAATTTGCCATCTGGTTATTTATTATTTCATCTGGCAAAGGGAATCAGTGAAGTCTGATCAAGCTGAAAAGTTTTAAAATGATTCTCTATGAAGAACGTCCTTCAAGTTCCTTCTTTAGCCTGGCAACCGGAATCAAAATTTTTCACCCAATGTTTGGTTGAAATCTTCTGTCCATGTAGGATCTGGATTAAAGAAACCCAATCATTCTTTTAGGTGAGATATCTATTAACGCTTTTGTAACAAATGATCATAACAACAACAACAAAAAAAAAATCAACCTACATTTATTTTTACTAGGGTTTACTCTCAGAGATCTTGCGTAAGGAGGAGGATCCAAAACATGCCTCCCAGTCTCTGCTGGTCAACCTGCGGGCCATGAACAGTTTCCTGCAGCTTCCTGAGGCTGAGAGAGAGCGCATGTACCAGGAGGAGAAGGAGAGGAGCATGACCAGTTTCCCACCCAGCTGCAACAACACGCCCCCAAGATCCACACAGGTCAGCCAGCGCAGAGACCCCAAGAGATGAAAACAAAAGCCAGTCTTACAAACAGTCTTACTACCTCGCAGCCATGATAAAAAAAAATAAGTGCACCTTCTTGTTATTTACATTTTTTGCAAGGATATATATATCCCTATATGTCTCAGGTAAATTATGTAAATGAAACCTCAAACATTCTCTCCAGCCAATCACGGGAGAATGTTTGTTTGACAATTGCAGGCTACTAAATAGAGTTTACCCGGCTATATCAATACCCCCTACAAGACAGATAGACGTTTAATAAAATGTGTTTCACAATTTGCCTGGAGCAACAGATGAAGATTCCAAATGCACCAAAAATATCTGCATTCTCTCCAACTTTATTGCATTTCTTAAAATGATTATTCTGATCCTCTCTCATACGTTTAAGAGTAGCACTAGAATAATCATTTAAGCATTTAGTCTATACACCTATACTTTCCTTTAAAGTGCATCTTTATTCACACATTAATATTCTGTGCCCACCTAATCATGTGGTTTACTTGCTGTGAGGTGACAGTACTAATAACCATTGTACCTTTTTATTTTCCAATCCTCATTTGGTAAAAGCTTATCTGACTAACAATCGGTGGGCGACTGATAGACATGGAAAGAAACAAAAAAATCTCTCCTAGAAACAATGATCCAGCCTTAAGTTCTGTTGAGGGAGGGCGGACGAAAACAATAATCAAATAGAGTGCACCAAGTTGAAGCAGATGGTATCTGTTTGTGGCTTTTTCCAGGAAAAAGATGCACTGAGACACAGACACACTGACATAAGAGTATCCTCTATACTAAGGAAAAGAGTGGAGCAAGTTAGCAACTGCTGCAGTGGCTTCTTTGTTCCCACAATCCTCCCACAGTCTAAGCCTAAAGCAGCATACCCACTAAAATAGCTCCATAGCAAGCTTAAGCTAATAGTTTAGTGTTATCAAAAACAAAAAAAGATAAGAATCACAACAACCATTTCCTCACTTCTACCCACAGATATCTAGTTTATGTAGTTTTCTTGCCTCTGCTGATGAGAGCACAATCCCACATATTGTAAAAAGACAACAACAAAAAAAACATAATTGTAGCTCCGCAATTAATAACATTTTATTTGCTCACATTCCAAGAGTAATCCAACTCCTTTTTTGTGCAGTATGCATTGAAACCGTTTCCCCCTTTTTGTCTGTTTCTTGCAAGGCGAGACTGTCACCGGTTACAGCCGACAGAGGGCTCAGGACAGACAGTTGTGTTCTTAACGTCAGCGCCTCTATCTATGAGGAGATCCATCATGAGATGAAGAGAGCTAAAGTGTCCCAGGCTCTATTCGCTAAAGTTTCCGTCTCCAAAAGTCAGGTAGGGGCTCTCTCGCTCATTGCCAGCGAAAATCCACGAGCTTGTCTAATCCCGAACTTGTGCATAGTTTAACCACTCATTTTCATTGCTTGATTAAATGTTTAAATTTGGCATTTTTAGATAACTGCATGCTCTCATTTAAATCAGAAATAGCTAATGTGTGTGGAGAAAAGCCCAGATAATCATCCAGCAGCTGTGCTCTGCAGAGGACTATCGTCAGTGCATCAGACTGCTATTGTGTCCTAAATTATCGCTTTAATAGTCACACTGCCTGCTTACGCACACAGACGTACAGTAAGACTGCACACACCAACACACTTGCACAGATGCGCAAACTCACACAAATCCACTAATGCAAACACACACGCGGGCATGATTCGAGTGTTTATTGTTCTCATTTTTATGGCAGCCCCATAAGCTTGTTATTGCCTTTTGTTTTGAGGATAATTTTCCTTCACAGAAAGAAGGGATTTGAGCTGTCTCGCTTTCCCTCCTTCTACAGCAGATTTACACTTTCTTTTTCATTTATATTATTTTTCTTCTATTTTTCTTACCTTCTTTCTTAATTTGCTTCTTTCTTTGTTTCTTCCTTTCTTTTTTGTTTTCTTTCTTTGTCTTTTTTCTTTCCTTCCTTCTTTCTTTCTAAGGTCATCCTGCGGTCATGCAAGTACAGATGTGTAAGACCCCCAATGTTCTATTTCCCTTCTTTTTTTCACCCTCTGCCTCTTATCTTTCTTCACTTTCTCCATATTGTTTGTGCAGTTTGTTCTCTCTTTTCCACTTTCTTTTTTTCCGCTTTATCTCCTCCTCTTTTCCTCTCTCTAATTTGCCCAGTTAGTTGGCAGACAGAACCATGCTCAGTCTCTCTTTCCTATCTGCACTGTGCATCTGGATGGCTTTCGGTGCTGAAACTGGGTTTCAGCCAGGTGTGTGTGCGCGCGATTAAGCCTGCTTCCAATCATGTTGCCATTCATGAGTAAAACTGGGCTTTATGCTCCTCATTTTTCTCAATCTGCCTCTCACAAGTTTCTTCTGGGATGTCAAAACAATTAAGGCAGATAAGAGAATTTCAGTGGATTAGTGGCATGGAACCAAGAAATTCACCTTTTTGCACATTTTGTAGGTAAGACAACAAGCATTTTTTCAGTTAATGTGTAAAGAAAATTAGAAACTAGGCCTAGAAACAGGAAAATATTTTAGTTGGAGTGCTTTTAAAGCTCTCAAAAAATAATCTGAAATGTGTGGTGTGCATTTGTATCCACTCCTTTATTATGGTACCCTTAAATGAATGAAAATCTAGTACCACAAACAGCCTTCAGTCGTCACCTCTTTAGTTAATCAATGATGAGTTATTGATTTGAATGTTCATCAGCATCTTTGGCAGGGACTGGAAGTCTGAGTTGATGAAAAAAAAAAGAATATAATACAAATACATACCACATTTTTCAGATTTTATTTGTAAAAAAGCTTAGAAAACCATTGAGCATTCTCCTTTATCTTTTTGGGTATATTCTGGGGATCATGCAGTTGTGGGAATCTGGACAGTAAGAATTCAAGAAAAGATGAAACAAGAAGTTCTGTCTTTATTACACAATTGCAGGCTACAGATTTGTCAGAGGACAGCTAGCGTCACCTTTCTCAAACCACTGAACGTATAAAGTCCCAGCGTTCCCTCTCTTCAGACCCACAATCTGTGTACAGACATCATCTGAGCATGCTCACAAATCCAAGCAAACAGGTCACAGGATAAAATGTCAAATAAATGTCAGATATGAAATTCATAAAATGTCAGACCTGAAAACCCATGAAACATCAGATATGAAATCACCTCAAAGGTTAGGTATTAAGTCTCAAAGATATCATTATGTACCAATGTACCAAAGAAATGAATTTAAGACACACATTAATAGATACATTTTCATTATGCCTTGATAGTGCTACTTTGTGCTTGTTACGTAAAATCCTCAAAAATATGGTGACGTTTCAGTTATCGATGTGAAACAGATGCAAGAACATTCAGCAGGTATGGAGACTTTTGCATGCAGGGATGATGCCTCCTGGCACCAACATGACTGCAAAGCAGTGCAAACAGCAAAGTCCACGGTGGTGTGGATGAGCGTTCTTGCCTTGGTATAACTTAACCAATCAGCACACAGTCCTGATCCGTGGAAGAATTAGAGCAGAGACTGTCAGGGCAGGCCTTCTCATCCAACATCAGTGTCTTACCTCACCAATGTGAGGAAGATTGGTGGAATGTGTATATATATATATATATATATATATATATATATATATATATTTTTTTTTTTTGCATATTTTATGCAAAATGAGTATAAAATACAGTATAGTGTAACTCTTATACATATAAGTAGTTTAACAAGATACAGTCCACCAGAAATTGCAAAAAGTAGTTTATTTACAACGTTCTTTACTGTTTGTGTTATTCGGCCAGATTGGATTTGAGGTCGGGGCTGGCTAAACACCTCAGGAAAGAACAATAACTGGAACATTGTAGCTTAAAAACATGAACAGAAGCACCAATAAACATGATTTAAACAAAAATTATATTAAGCCAAAAAGAACTATTGCATATATTTGCATGTCAATGTCATCGTATGGTTTTGTAGGGCTGGCTGTGTGAGCTTCTGCGGTGGAAGGAGGATCCCTGCCCAGAGAACCGCACATTGTGGGAGAACCTGTGCATGATCCGTCGATTCCTCAGCCTGTCCCAGATTGAGCGAGATGCTATCTACGAGCAGGAGAGCAGCAGCATGTCTTCCCAGCACTGTGCCGACAGGCTCACTCTGCTCCCCAATGATAGCGTCCTGGTAAGGCTGCAAAAAGAGGACATCAGTAATGGACACAGATATTTTCCTTGAATACCAAGTACAGATATTCTATTGATTTAGAAATCAATTGACTCTCAAAATCATTCACACCCCTGTCATATTGACAAATCATTTACTGTTTCCAGGAATGTTTTCAAAACACAGTGCTAACTTGTACATTATTCACATACTGAAATGTGATGGCGGCAATATCATCCTATTTGATTGCTTTTTTTGGAAATAGTACCGAAATTTTCAACCACATAGATAAATCTAGGAGCAACTCCAAATACTAATCAGTTTAGGCATAAATCTTTCAGTTTGCTGCTAGAAATCTGAAGGTGAAGGTGATTTGTTTTTAATCAAAGCATATGTCCTAATCATTTAATGAATGACTTTATTACAGATAAATTAAAGTTTTAGTTGTTGTGATAGCTGAATTAAATCTGACTAATCTGTGGATCCACCTTAAGGTGGTTCCTGACAAGAAATCTCACAATCCAATTGATAGATGTAGACTTTTGCAAGAAAGAGAGAGGGCAAATATTACAAAGTTAAGATGTGGGACGTTGTTAGACTCCAACCAAACTAGGTACTGTAATTAAATGAAAGAGTGCATTAACAAAATATTAGTTGATTCAAGTCCACTGTGCACATTTCTTTTGTATATATATATATATATATATATATATATATATATATATATATATTTCTTTTTTACAGTTTTGTTTGTTTTTCAGCTACATTATACAGTACATATCACATTATTTTAACCAAAGTCCCTCGTTTCTTAATTTTTTCCTTTGAACTAGGACTGTTTAGTCAGATGCAAAAAATTCTGATCACTGCATCTCCATCCATAAACGTATATGCGTTTTCCTTTTATTTTAATCACTGTGTATTTGTCTCAACAGCACCAACGCAACTGCATGATATCTCAGCAACATCATCTTCAACCCCATCACCCACTGCAGCCTGAGCCAGGTTTTGAGCTGTCTCCACCACAGCCATGCGCTGCATCACCTGCCGAGTCTGAGGCCGGAGGCGCCTGGGGGCATTTCAGAGTAAAACTGCACAGCAGACCCAGCTGGGCTGACGAAAGGGAAGACAGTAAGGAATGGGATGAAGGGGAGAGAGAAAACGGTTATAATTCAGGTGTAGACTGGGGCATTACTGGAAGAGTGGGGTGCACTGGTAGAGATGGTGATGTGGAGGAAAGGGATGTGACCATACACCTGGGAGGACAAGATGACGTTAGTCACAACAGCAAAAGTGAAAATGTTAAGAACAACATGTTCGTGACGAGGTCTGCTATCAAGAGTGAGAACAACAGCAGGGTTGGAGTTTGCTCTGGGACAGATAATAAAATAATTGTTAAAGAAGAAGTCCAAGGTGATAGGTTAACAGTGTCTAATGACGCCCTGGGAATCCTGCAGAGCTTCATCCAGGATGTTGGCCTCTACCCAGACGAAGAGGCGGTCCACACCCTCTCTGCCCAGCTGGGTTTGCCCAAAGACACGATCCGCATCTTCTTCAGCAGCCAGGACTTGGAGCAAAACCAAGACAACAGCCGGAGTCCAGCACACAGTCACGACAACCGGCAAGTCTGTTCGAACCCACACCTCCTCATGGCAGACTTAACTACACAGGAACTGGACGTCACTGTGAAGGCAGAAAAGAAAGAGATTGGGGAGGAGAGAATTGGCAGAGACACAACAAGTGAGGTTTCTATTTCACGGGAATCAGATGTTGCCACTCAAACACTTCCCCCAATGAAGGAGGAGCAGGAGAGCTACGTCTAAGACATCCAAAACCTGGTTAAAACAAGCAATATTTTCTCTGTGAGCCCCTAACAGATCTAATCGTCATTAGGTCCACGAGTTAATAACTTGGCCACTCATGCATCTTCTTTCAATGCAATTGACTGTGTTTTGATACAAGATAATAGGCATGTACTGTTACACACAGTAGAATATCACTTGGAATGCATATGACATAATTTCTGGAAAGTGTACATATATGCGGGTCTGGACATTCTTTGTTGTTGCAACCACATCTGGATAATATTTTCTTCCCGGTGTTTAAACAACACAAATTCCAGAGTTCATCGCACAGATGACAAAAAAAACAAAAAAAACATACAGTAAATGTTTGTTGTTGACATTTGAAGCATGTTAAAAATGCTCTGCTGTATTTATACATGTTTTTTTCTGTTACATTATCCAGTGTTATTGGTGCAGTACTTGGATAAATCCTCACTAAGAGAAGTCAGAAACTAGCTGTGTTTTTGTTTTTCCTGTTTTTGCACTTTCTTGAAGTATTTTAGGACTGTATTGCAATCTTAGAAACTCTGTGTTAAGTCATGTTAAAAGGGAAGAACTGCCTCTTTTAATTCTAAGGCTTTATGCATTAGTGTAATTAAAAGTATTCTGGTCCTCGCCTATCAAGTGCCAAAACTTTCACAGTACGATAAATGAATAAGCTGTCATATAAGTATTTATTTGTGGAAATACATTAAATAAAGAAACAAATGCAGAAATAGCCCATCAAAGATAGCATTTAGAGTTACTTTGAGGTGATTGGTCTTTAGTTGCTTTGCGATGCAAGTTGTCTCTAGTGCCACAGTGGATGTTTAAATAATTTCATGAAAGACATTAGCGCAGGAAATATGAAGTAATCAAATAAATACTAAAGGAAAAAAGGTTTTATTTTTATTTAATTTTTTTTTTTACATCTGACAGATTCAATGTTTAATTTTTAAGTTGCAACATTTAATTGTCAGAATACTGAAATAATGCTACATATATTATAAATTTCTAGAATGTCTCCATCACAGCTTTTTTAAATTTACTTATCAGATGTGCAATTCTAGCATATTTATTAGAGAGTGGGACCTGAGGTCTTTGATATTCACTACATATTAAAACCAAGGACAAATAATACATCAAGTTTTATTAATATTTTATTAATATTTTATTAAGATTCCAAAATGAACAGAAACAAGAAGTTTAAAACCCAACCGAAGGGTATTTTTTAATTTGAAGTGACTGCAGTAATCACCCTACCACCACATTTGTTAAAGTTTAGGGTGTTAGGGTGTAACACCAGTTTGATATTGGCTTGTTTAAAAGGTTTTGCAAACAGAACTACCAACACTAATACCTACTGCCAACTTTTTAAGTACAGAGGTAGGAGAGCCATAATTTGTGCTTTTTTGATTCAACATTGAGCTCCTGCCATAGGAAATTTGATAATCAAAAGTGACGCTATACAATATCTAAAACTTGGCCCAAATTTGGCAATCAGATAATTATTCCAACCCCACCTACAGATCTAAAAAAAGAATGCATGTTTATTAAAATACTGCTATGACGCATGAGATATCTTTTTATGTCAAAATAAATGAAAACTTGGGGCTAATCTGACAGAGAAGTTGCATTTTTTAGACTTATTTTTAACACATTACCCTACCTAACCCTATTTTTAAAGCTGTCATTACTATTTTTTGACCTGAAACAGGAGGTTAACTGTGACTAAGTGTACTGATGTTTGTAAATGGGTCATCCCTGTATAGTGTATGTGTCAAATAAGGTGAACTAATTCAACAAACCTCAAGCTCTTAATGTTTAAAAGGATTTAATTGTTGCTAGTTGTCGGGACCAATAATGCCTGTTTGAAAGTGGCACTGCCTTCCTCCGTCTGTCTTTACCTCTTCATTATCATCACAGTGATTTGTAATATGTTTGAAAGTACTCTTGTGATCTGGCTTTAATTTATCTAACTTATTAAATGTTGATTTTTATTTTTCTCGTAATCTGTTCACTGACTGACAATAAAATTCAGGTCTACATAGTCCTGTGAGGATGAAGAATTAAAATTTTTCAAATAAAGATGGCTGTACATGTTTGAGTAAAACAGCATAAAGCAAACATGAAACATTACGAGGGTGCTGATTGGAGGAATTTAAAAAATCAAGTAAAGTGTCTTTCCTGAAAACACCAAAAGGCCCATTACTGTTTTATTGTGCTTATTAAAGAACCAGTTTGCTTATGAACACATTGTAGTTGACACAGTATACTTATCCATGCATTAATTTGTAAGTCTCTCAAATTATATCTTAACTAGAGCGATAGTCTACTTTTAAAGTTTCCACAGAGACCATCCTGACATTTGAGTGGACAGCTAACAAATAACAATTAATGAGACAAAAGTCAAAAGCATAACAAATGCTTTTATTTAAGTCATTCATTGCTCAGTGTTGCAAAAAGATTAATATTTATGTAAACTTGAAAGCTTATATTATTTATCGCTATCTGTTGATCTGATATTAAGTACAATTTTGTTTGCATCAATAACAAGTGGACAGCCGTGGATTACATTTAAGAAGTTCTTAAATACTGATCGATTTAAATGCATTAACTACACATTAAAAGCTACATTTATTTGCAAAAAGATTATTAAAATCATTGACTGTGCCATCAATGATTTAGATTGTGGATTTTTTTTTTTTTTTCAGTGGGAGCTTATGCTGCTACAATAAAATATGCATTTATTCTTATAAATATTTATGAGGGTTTGCCACCAAATGCACCTTGGTTTGCATTTGGTCATATTTAAGAGGATGTGAAGCAACTGATTTGCAGCACAGTCTGCAAGTCTCAATATTTGGATCACAATAGGAAACGATTCAAATGACGTTCGTTCAGCAGGGACTATTTATATTGGGCTCATGAAGATTTATTGGGGATTTAACAGTTGAATAGAATGCTGTTTATTTTCTTAGCACCAATTATTTTCTTTCTTACATGGCTGCTGGTGTTTCTGTGAATTGGTGTCATTGTTTTCAGTCATTAAACAGTATTTGTGTCTCTCTGGTCACATGCCCTTCAGTGCCTTCAGTGCTTTCTCCCTCTTTAGTCTCTCGTTTCAAGTCTTGGAACAGTTGTTTTATTCTTGGGTCGGTTTCTTCCGTTTATGCCCCCGCGACTCTCACACGTCTCTCCTTCAGGCTGGCCGCTTCATCGCTTCTTTAGTGTACAGAGACGAGAACAACATTCAAGCCCCATTTGGTCATAAATAGCTTCACAGAGTAATTCAGCAATGCTGTGCACTTTGCTGTCGTCTGTTTCCATGACAATACTTTAGGAAGGGCCAGCGAAAGGCCATGAAAGCCTCATCATCAGAAATATTAGCTGTAATAACGATGATAACAGCACTCTTGAACTGCCTTGCCTCTGATAATGATGGCAATAGCAATGACGGTCATTATTTATGCTTCTAACCACCATGCGGAGCAACGGGAACATTTAAAGGAGTAATGATGTGTAACATAATTATCTGTATGAAGTATCAGAGATTTCAGTTTTGTCCTGCTATGGCCATTTGCTAGCGTCCTCGTGTTTGTAGGCGTTATTTTGATGAAGATGTTTTAAAAGGCACATTAGCCTGACTTGTTTGACCTCAGAAATGATTAATGACGCAAAGATACTGGTTGGTTTGTAGGATAAGTGCTAAAAACAGACATTCCTCTTAGTAGAAGGTAGTTCTTCTTAATACACAGTATTATCATCTCTTCTGGGCCTATTTGGCAGAGGGAGTTTAAAATAACTGAAAATTACGCTAAAGCTACACAGAGAAGAAATTGCTGGGGATTAAAAAAAAAAATCTAATTATTTTTTAACTTCATTTTCAAATGGCACAGCATCTTATTGGCTATTGGGTCCATTAATGCAAATAATCCAGAGGAGGCTGGATTCTGTTTGTGGTGTTTAAGGGTAGACCATGTAGTTATGAAGACAAGACTGTCTGGATTTGAGCCTCAGGGTTGCACCTTTGTTTTTTTGGCAGATGACATAGTCCTGCTGGCATCCATAGCATGTGACCTTCAGCATTCCCTGGAGAGGTTCACAACAGAGTGATAAATGGCTAGGACAGGAGTCATCTCTCTAAGTCATGGTTCTAACTGGAAACAGATTAGATACTCCATGCATCCATCAAATAAAACTTTGCAGAGTCTTATTCCTGAAGCATCACCACACCAGCATCTTGAAGACACTGACAGAAAACACCACAGTGCTTTGGGAGAAAGATGTTTAGGTTTAGAATAGAATAGAATAGAATATACTTTATTGATCCCCAAGGGGAAATTGCTTATTTGTTGAAAGCTACTCCATAAATACAAAGTTTGTAAAATATAAACATACCTAAGAGTTATACATTTCCTTCCAGAACCTGTTTACCCCCTGGATGGATGAATGAATTTCAGTATTATTATATTGATTACATATACATTGAAAGAAGAAAAATGGAAAGAAATAGGAGAAAGATTCTTAATAGGTATGTCAATTAACAATCAGTGGTGAAGAACCATGGCTCATTATTGTTACTGATCTCTATAGTAACCAAGTCCTTTAACAATCCAGGAATTTCTTTACAAGAGTGGAAGGACACGACTTTTAGACAGAAAAAATAGGAAGAAAAATCATCTTAGGATGAGCCTTAACCATAAACTTGTGGACAATTTTAACATAAAATGTTCTGGAAAAACAGAAAAACATAGACAACCTAACTCTCTTAATTATTTTTTTTTTAGAATTTTTTTTTCACAGTTCACAAATTCCTAGTTCATCCTTTACTGAACAATGTGACCGTCAGGACATACAGTTCCTACAACTGTAGCAAATATATTTATTAATATACTTCATGGAGTATTTCTTTATGACATGAGTGTTTGCGCTTGTTTGGGGACTCCGGATCAACTCTAGTAGTGTTATCAGCTTGTCTAAAACTTGTTACACCATCATTTAAACCACTTACCACATGAAAAGCATCAAAAATCTCGCTCTGGATGAAAGAACAACTAAGAATTTCCCTTTTGGGCTGCATAAAACGTCACTTCTTTCAGCCGATCACGTGACCAGTCAGCTGATCTTCAGCATACCCGCCTGACCAGCTAGTGTTTACAAATCAGCAGTCAGTCTCAGAACATCAGAATGAGGGTCTCTGCATGATCCGGACAGGTAATGTGAGCAACATTCACACCTCTGTAGCTACTCGTATTCACGTTTTTGAACGTGGATACGGCTGCCGTCCTGTTAGCCCTGGCTCGCGAGAGGAGGAAATGCGCGTGCTACAACTTGGTCTCGTATCGGTGTGTGTCGGAAGTAGCGACTGGGCCCGTGCACTGGTTCGTTTACATGCTAATAGCCTAGCTAGAGACATTAGCCGTGCTGTCATCTCGGTTCATGTTCTGTGACAGCTGACAGCTACATTTGGCGGTGTTACGGCTATTCAATTAGCTTAGCCTTCATTTTGCATTGTAGCAGATGGAGGCCACATGTTAGCGAAGCTGCTGTTCGGTTGTGTAACGTCCGAGTGATGGCTGCGACTTTCCCACAGCGCAGAATGAAAACTCTGTCAGCATATTGCACTCAGTGTTTGCTCTTTGCTCGTTTTGTGACATGTATAGCATGGTACTGTGTTACAGTTGGGTTGAATTGGACTTTTTGTTCTTTAGTTTGCAACTGGAAGCTATTTGTAATCGGACTGATTGCGTACAATTGGATTTCTGTTTTCTGTAAACTCGTCCTGACAGTATTTTGCATGCGAATTATATGAGGACATTCCTGGTTGATAATACGGATTTTTTGGTTTCATTTTCCATTTTTGATCTATTACAATTTTCCTTTTTTTGTAAGGAAGCGAAATTTGCTTTAGTTTCTTTAATAGTAAGTAGTTTTTGAAATTCCAATTGCAATTCAATGAATTACAAAGATTTTCTCTATGTATGGATTGAAATGTATGGGTTTTTTTATTTGTGAATGCATCATGACACATCAAATTACAGAGTGCTGCTTGAATGGTTAATACTCCTAATATTGCAGGAATTCTTATTTTTGATTAATTTATAGAAAGGAGTCTAAAATATCTGATTTTTCATCATTATGGCCTCCTAATCACTGATCAAGACATCTGTCTGTGTAGACTAAGTGGACCTCAGCTGTGAGGTTTTCAACAGACTGCCAACATTTCAAATTGTTGTATGAACATAATTCTGTTATTCATAGGGTTAAAACAACTTTGCGGTGTGTACAATTAGCCACCTGATTTCTGCTGAAGCCTCTTTCTTTTTAAAAGTAACGGCCTAATAGAACAGCTGAAAATGCAGTTTATTTTCTAGAAATCTCATACACCTTTTGAGGTTCACCTGACCTAATGCAGCATTTATCTGGTGCTGAAAATGTTAAGGAGTCCTCTCCACTTAGTAACCTCATCAGTTGTCAGTGCAACTTGCTAATGTTTACGTGTGTTGCATTCACTGTCTGCAAAGAAGTGGGATGTTTAGCTTACGACCTGCTGATTGCTAATTAGTTCCAGTGAAGTTGTATGATCTCCAGTAACCCTGTTCTCATGGATATGATTTCTCTAATAAGAACAGATTTTCCTTGCGGGCAAAACTTTTAAGTCTGTTTAACTTTTTTTACTGTTGTTCAAGAGTCATTTTTCACCCGCAGCTGGCAATGCGGATTACAGAGCATTTTCAACGGTTCAGCAAAAGAGTCCTTTCATTGTCTCCTTTGCACAGCACAGACAGGATGCATGTGCTAAATCGATTGAGTGAACCCTAATAAAGTAGATAGGAGAGAAAAACTATCCCCATCTATTTTTTCTATCATGACCCCTTGCAGGTGTTCAAGCCCCCAGCTGGCCTACTAGTCTTCAAGTTCATCCTTTAAGCACAGATGTGTACTAATTGAATCAGTCAAGACTTGGAAACTTCATGGTATTTTGTAAAGGCCATGATTCTGAGTAAGTTCTCAGCTCTTTGCAGAGCATGTGACTGTAAAGGCTCCTGAGCTCTCGCTATGTGCTGAACTAAAGACATGTGAGTTTGTTTAGCTGGGATGTTTCTCTTTGACTGATCCACAGGCCATCTTTTTTAGTTTTCGCAGCTCCTCTCATCATGCATGTTTACTGGTTTTCATTTTGCAGCAGTCTACTCTGACTGCTGCATATTAAACCGATTTGTCTAATTCAACCAACTAATCTGGCTGTAGTTACAAAAATAGTTTGGCCTTTTTGTTTCTTTATGGCAGCGAGGAATGTTAACACTTCATTGTGTTTTTGTTATGTTGATTTATGTAAGTCCTTTAACTTGTAGGTTTCTTATCAGCATCATATGTCCTTCTCTCAGGGTTAAGTGAATCTGCTAATTAGTTTAATTGTTTTATTCTTAGACATCTAATGTTGTTCCTTAGTGACTCTGGAATATTCTCTTACTTTAAATAATGTTATGTGCTCTCTTTTTTGTTACTGCAGAATGAATAGGAGTTCAGGTGGAAAGGAAATGAGTGTGAATCCTTAAACGAAGCATATTTTTTAAACTTCAAATTGTTTTGAGAGAGCAAGTGAGGCCAATATTTTTTTTCTTGCTTAAGGGCAAAAAAAGTGTGCTTACATTCACTCTTTCTCTTGCTTCCAGATGATTCTGTATTAGACATGGGAAGTAATTCTTCCTGTAAAACTACAACGGTTTCACCCTATCTTGATACCTATATGAATCCAAAACCTAAATTGTTTCACATGATGTAATTGCATTATTAAAGCAGGAAAATAATTATTTCCACTGCTGCGCTGTAAAATATCATATTCATTGTTGCAGTTATGATGTTATCTTTACTGTATCTTCACTTTGGTGAATACATAGTGGGTTTTTCCCAATCAATCAACCTGAGATCAGAATTTTCCACTTTTCATTGATCAGCTTTGATCAGTGGAGCAGAAAAGTTAGGTTCTCCCTCACTCCTATTCATTAAATGGGTAAAAAAAACTTGGAGTTTCTCAAATGTTTGATGTATAAGCACATCAACCAACAGCTTTCACTTTCAGACAGGAAAAGGCTTGATCAGTGCATCATTAATAAACTCCTGCTAAATTTAGCAGCATGACTTTTTGCAAGTTTTCTTTTGACAAGTTTTCACGTCAACCTTCCTTTTGCTTTTATGTCAAATAACTCTGGTATAACAGGTGATGCTAACAAGATAACTAATTTCAAGTAGACTTGTCATCCGGATGTTGTTTAGACGTTTAATATAAATTTAGAATATTACCTCAGTGAGTGATTTGTGTCTTTAATTTCCATACCTCAACTATTCAAATATTATGTGACATTGTTGCAATGTGATCCATAGACTCTGATCACGCTGGAATTTTTCTGTCATCTTGTTAAAAGGATTTTAAGTTGTATGAAAGACACGACAGATAAACTTCATGTTTTGAATTTGCGGCATTTTAAAGCTTGCTTTGCCTTCATGCCAGAAGCTGGTCCAGGCCTGTTGGGGAAAAAAAAAAAAAAACTAAACAGAAATCAACAAACCTTATGATTATCACCACATGAGTCCTTTCAATGCACACTGAAAAGTGAGCTCAGACTAGCGCTCGGCAACACGTCTCTTATTTACCTTGCCTTTGTGTCCCGCTGTGCAGACACAAAACGTGGCTAATATATCCAATTATTACTTCCTGTATCTTACAACCCATCCATAAACCCCGGTCTTCATTATTATGGAAGTGTTTTGCTGTTTTTTTTTTTTTTTTTTTTCTTTGTTAAAATTGTATGTCAGCTACCTTCAACCTGAGACTAGTTTTCCCAGCAGTTCCATAACAAAGCATTCAAATGAAGAGAGTTTTATTAGACTTTTATCCTCAGTGAATCTATTAGAAATACAATAATATTTTTTTTTTCACAGTGACAGAAGTTGGATTGGATGTTGCGGTTTGGACAATTTAATTTAAGAGTCTCTCTGAAAGGCATTTTCGAACCTGATTGTTTTCTTTTTAGTTATCCGTGATTTCAGGCAACAACACAAATGCTGTTAATCACAAAAAATGTGTAAGAGCAGTGCTTAATTTCCCTGTGGAACTGCAACAATCAGTCAAGCAATCTGGATTTTTGCATTTCAGTCTTTTTGTTTAAATATTTCAGAAACGAAAAATATACCTTGAAACAGATGGACTATTATTTGTCTATTGATTTATTCATGCAGTTCATTATGAATTGATTTGACTGTCTCATAAAACATCTTTGCTGTTAATTATTGAAGTTACTCTAGTTACGGGGGATCAAATAATACACAATCTGCGTTGAATACTCCCAAAGTTTTCCAGTGTTAAGTTGTCATTTTACAGCAGATGTGTTACTTTACACCAGATTGTGGAAACGCAGAAAGACCTCAAGCCTTTAAACGTGCATCTTTCATCCAAACGACAAACGCATACGAACCTTAGAAAGTCTAGTTTTGGAGAGAAAACGAAAAAGCATGATGTGGGTCTGCAGACCGGCTTGTGGAGAAAAAGGATTTCTCTTAGTTTTTAATATGAATTGATATTCATTACTACATAACCAGATTTTTAATATACTTCTGCGCACTCAAGCAACTATAAACCAGTTTTGTTATATTGTTCAAGTAAGGTAAAGAAAAAAACGGCAGTATGAGACTTACCTTTTTCAGCTTTCCTCTGTTGTTCTAGTTGTGGATTAGTTCTGATCATTTACTGGGAGGGAGAAAAAAAAAAGAAATTAGCCGACTCAAGGAGAGCATTAGTCTCTGAGTGAGACAGATGTTTTCGAACAAAACAGAGCCATGCATTATTCATACAAAGTCATTTCTATATTCCTGGCATTTCTTTGCCAGTCTGTCGAGCAGTGTTTCATCCACATGGTTAATAGGTTTTAAGAGGCCTCTTTGTTTTGGTTCTTTCCACAATTAATAAGGGGAAAGTCTGTGAAAGAAAGACAGTGCTCTGCAGATCAGTGCTGCTATTCTGCAGAGCTTAGCTTTAGTTAAAGCATTATCACAAACACGGAATAATCTTAAATTTTGTAGCGAATGAAAGATAAATAACTGGGTTAATCTAGAGTGTCTCGAAGACAAAGTTCAACTCTTCTAAGAACTCGGCAGGGATGAATGGACTCATGGTTTACCTGCTTGGTATTTTAATCCAGTTTTCTTTCGGTCTGGTGGGTTGCTTGTGATTCGATGCTTCTTTAAAATCTGCTAAATCAAATGATGTGACCTTAAAACTTGAATAACGGCCACACTGATAAATGCTTGCTGAGTAAACCAAACGATTTTCCCTGTTCAGATAGTTTTTAGAGCAAAGAAAAGAAGTATTGCTGTTTGGGTAAAATACTCTAACATATACATATTTACAGCAGAAATGGCAACGTGGGTTTTGAACAGCTCCTCTTAAGCCACAAAAACAAAGATTTTAGACTTGAGGTCTGGAACTTACAGTATGTCTGAACTTATAATAATAATAATAATAATAATAATAATAAAACAAAAATATAATTTCTTGAGTGGCACATCAAGTACCGAACTTATCACTATTTAGATAGCGTAGATTTTTTACGTTGGAAAATGCCATATTGTTGAACAGCGAACATGTTGAGATTTTCTCATTGTTTCATGCTGGAAGATTTTCATGGAATCAAGTGATACTCACCTCTTATCCTACATCTTGTTCTCTTGCCTTTGAAGCTGGTGTTATTTCAACCAAAGACGCTTCCTACTGAAACATTAGCGCTTGTTGTTAATTTGGAAATTCGCCTTTTTGGCTGCAACTCAAAACTCAGAACTTCACTATTTATTTTTCACTTCGTAGCACATCTTGGAGTATGTTAGATTTTTAAATGTGACGACGAAAGCTGATTTAGAACATGGTTTATGAATAATGTTTTTTGCTTGAACCAAGTAAAAAAGCCCCTCCTCCCCCTGTCTAGAGGACTATATAGATTTTGAAGCAGTGGGCAATAAAAACACAAACATTGCCACATATTTAATACACTAAGCCACTTAAATAAGTTCCTCAATCTAATCACAGTTCCTCTAAATAAAGCAGTTCCTCTTTTGATTCATTTGGAAATTTGTCATCGACATGTATTGACACATTGCTACTATTTTTCTTTGAGCGTAAATGCATATACATATATTTCTTTTGGAGTAAACATTATATGTCAGTTCCAGGTAATTGGGTTAGAAACTGCTAAGACTTTGCTTAAACTTGAGTCCTGACTTGTGGACATTTGAGATGTGCTCAGGTTTGGACGGGTTGTATGCGGTATACACTGAAAAGAGCTTCTGCTTCTGAAGAGTTGCATGTTGACTTCCTGAATTTGAAAATCAGTGTTATTTGTTTAGATGGGGTGCAAAGAGCATTCTTTGAGCATTCTAGATTTATACAACATGTTAATAGATAGACTTGTTGTGTTTTTTAAAAAAGGAAAAAAAACCTCTTCATCTGCACCTTTTTTTTTCTTCTTTTTTTTTTACTGTTTAATTCAATAAATTAGAATTTACGTCCCGATGAGTCTCGTTTGTCAGATTAAAAGTATCTTTTCATCAGGTGTTAAACATACTTATCAATAAGCCCACATTGCTATTTTTTTTTTTAAATAGCTTTTTTTTTGGTCTGATGTAATATTCTCATTTTAAATGTCACTTTTCATTAACTGTAAGTGGAAAGTCATCGTAATTAAAATAAAGGCTGTCAAACATCCATCTGTGTGTAATTAATCTATATAAAGTGTTTCATTTAGTGGTAAAATTCCTTAAAACAAATGGGCTTTTTAAGTAATCTTCTAATTTGTTGAATGGCTCAAGTCAGATCTACAACCCTAACAGAAGGCTAACATTATGTCCGTCATATTTCTTAGAGAAGGAAAATAACTTCTGAAACAACCGTTATTCAACAATATTCAGTTAGAAAATTTCAAGGTGCCTCTGGAAAGTGTGACTTTCAAGCATTTATGTTCACACATCACCATCGAGAACGTAGCTGGCTCTGCACAACCTTGTTTTGTAACCTAAAATCAGCAAGAGAAGGTTTGCCTCAGGGTGGCCTTCTGTTTGGATGTATCCACATACCTCATCGGGGAAGTCGGCTCCTGGCTTTCTACCCAACTCCTTCTTAGTGACCCAGATTCTCTCCCTGTTCTCAAAAGTTGATGTTGCCATGATTTCTTTGATCCTTTGCTGCCCAAAATGCAGACACTTCTCCAGCTGAAGCCAAAATCCGCCCTTCCTTTTAGGTTTCGTCGTGAAGGGGGAAGGGGAGGTGAAAAATATGTCTCCTATTCATAAGAAATGCTGTCGATTAAGTCTGACTATATACTAGTTTGGTATCTGGTTGGGCTTCAGATTCATAAAGAACGTTTTATAGTTCTCGTATTTCAAAAACACCTCAGTTTATTTCCTAGTAGAAGGAAAGTCTGGCATCAAAACATTTAAGTGATGCATTTATTTGCTTTTCTAATGACTTCATTAGCTTTGTCGACTCTCTTCATATATCAGCATGAGCTCAGTGGAACCTCAGACATCTCCGGTGCTTCTTGCTAATTTCAGTCATTCTTCACCGACTATAACTGCTGTCAGAGTTCTGTGAAGTCCATATCAGTTCAAAGAAGATGGCATAGCCTTTTTTTTTAAATTTTATTTTGGTTCGCTTCCCTTTTTGTCAACGCATTACTGATGTGACACTTTCCTCCTGCAGAAACATCCTGGCCTTCTGAGTCTTGACCTGGGAGAATCTCGCGGCTTTGTCGGTAAGCGCTCAAACAAGTTAAAAGTTGATTGTTTTTTGTTTTTTTGTTTGTTTCTTTCTTAGAACAGATCAGATCTTTTTTCAAAGCAGAGCTCAGGTTTTGCTAAATCTACTTGGTCAGACATGATGAGGAACGTTAGTGCTGAAGTTCAGTTAAATGTCCTGAAAGTTGTTGACTCATCTTGGTAATCTGTAAAATGATTACTACTATTACTACAGACACAAACTGAAATATATTTACCTGTGATTTTGATCTAATAAATTATGACCAACATGGGGTAGAAAATGGAAAGACATTTACATTTTCTTTTTGTTTTACAACAACAAAAAATTAAAGCAACTTTAGAGAGATTGGCTAAGAATTCATATAAATGCATGCCAGATTTAGCATATTTTTCCTGGCCAAGAACAAGTGAAATTTACCATTCTCATTTATGCACTACTTTAAGTACTGATCTGTTACATAAAGTGCAAATAAAATACGTTGAGTTCCAAGTCGTAATGTGAATGAACAAAAAAAGGTTCAAGGAGTTTGAATATTTTTAAATTGCACTGTAGAACAGTTTTTTTTTGCTTGTTTTTGCCTCACTTTTCTCATTCTAGTCCAGCTGGGCCGCAGTCATGCAGCACCCCAACTTTGAGACCCGCCACCCGCTCCAGACAGACGAGCAGCAGGAGACCGGTTTCGACCCGCTTCACAATTTCAACAAAAATCGCAGCAGTATGTCAAACCCTGAAATAATTTGATTCGTTTTTAAACAGACATACGCCTAACGAGAGGGTTGGGGGGCGGGGGGTCTCTAGCCAGTTGAGGTTCACGACAAATCCACAAGCCAAAATAAAATTAAATGAAAGCTGACTGAGGTTTGAGTCACAGGCGAGACGGGGTGAGCCTCGGGGCGAAGGATGTTTTTAGGTTTATGGGGGAGAGAAAGAAAATATTGTGGAACTGATGAATATTCATTGTGAGCTTCTCTGTGGAATGATCTACTCCTTTAACTAATGCTGATAGACAGCTCTCTGACTTGAATGCTTGTTTACCTGCAGGCCAAATTAGACGCATTACCGCCAATAAAGAGCAAGAGGCAGTTTGCCACTTTGGTTTCTGTCATGACTTTCCCCCTGCTTCTGGCCGTTTCTGCTCCATTGACCGTAACGAAGCCAATGAAAACAAAAAAGGACCAGTCATCTTTGGAGGCAGCTTATGTTAGGAGTTTACAGAAAAAAATATCATCAAAGAAAAATTTATTTTTGTTTCACTTTCCAGCACTGAAACCCTCTTGTGGTTACCTTTCAGGAGGATCTCTTGACAGCAGCTTCTCCTCCCAGTCTCAGTCCACCTTCCTCTCCTACAGGTTTGTTCTTTCAGTTTCACTTGAACCTCTTCCCTTCTGGAGGACACTGCTGATTAGTTAAGGTGTCAGATTTGGGTCGAGCAGCCCGAAACCTCTAATCGCCTTTCTCCTGACGTGCAGAAAAGAATGGGACGACTTGTTCCTCAACAGTAATTACCTGGCCAGGATCCGGCAGGCTGGCGTCAACGGTCGGCTGAGGAGTAGTCGCTTCCGGAGCGTTTGCTGGAAGGTAGCCGTCGAGTCGATCAGCCCGTCTGATCGAGTTTTGATTAAATAATCTATTTTAATAGAACAGAGTTCTTTCGAGGAAAGTAGAAGCTCAAAGTTTTTAGTTGTGGAGGTTCAGATTTCGGCATGTTTCAATTCGATGTCCTGTGTTGGCAGCTGTACCTGGAGGTCCTTCCTGAGGACAAGGGCCAGTGGCTCAAGAGGACCAAGGAGCACCGGGCTCAGTATGAGAAAATCAAAGAGATGGTGGGAGTGCCATTCTGCTACATGTTTTTTTTTTTTTTTTTTTTCCTAATATCTAAATACACAGTACCATGCAAATGGCTAAAATTGTTTTGTAATCAATCTTCGACCTTTAATGTACGACACTGTCATAGCCAGGTTAACACTTCCCTAGGTAATGTCTTTAGAAGTTATTTTCATACATCTATGAAGCCCTGTACAGTGAAGGTCTCTTAACATCCAGTATCTTAACAAGGTCTTTTATCTTTGGTCTGTGTTTACACTTCAGGATTTCCCCCAGTGTATTATAGGCCTGGCGGGCCACAAGGCTTTACTTGTGCCCCCACAAGGCTAAGCATTGCCTATTTATTTAAGTCTTTTTAAAATGTTTACATGTTTAAGACTTTATAGTTGGTGTTCAGGTATTAATTTTTCAATAACGCATAATTATCAAGTGATATCTTCAAATTTCTTGTCAACTTTAAACATTTTTTAACTCAAAAACATGATGAGCTCCTGGATGAATGACAGCCCTAGGGCCCAACCAAGTTTTCTGGGAAAAACCTTGCACTTCCACTTTGCAAAAAAGAAAAAAAATAAATAAATCCTCTCGGGGATTGAACCTAGGAGCTGGCCCTGTTTCCAGAAAACAAAATCTACCAGATTGTGTGTGGAAAGCGCTGTAGTCCTTCATCTTTCTGTCCCAGAGTATCGATGTTTATTGTTCATTTGTCACAGCACATCACTAACCCCCGTAAAGCTGCGGGCCAGCAGGACCTGGTCGTCAACAATCCGCTGTCCCAGGATGAGGGGGTGAGAATTTGTGCTTTTTCTTCGGGTTTTGACTTTGTCTTGGATGTTAATGAGTGAATATTCTTAGCAAGTCACATTGATAACATCCTGATCCCTCAGCGTTGGTCCCAGAATCCTAATAACAGTTGCTGCTCTACTTGTTAGACAGTTCTTATTAAATAATCATGTCAAATCTTTATGTGGTAAACAACTGGAAAGCAGAATGTAACATATGTAAAATGGTTTTTATGACAACCTGCCAGATGTTGGTGCACATAAAGTGTTTTATAGTGATTATAGAGATCAATATGCAATAACAGGCAGATGGAGCACATCATTCTAGTTATAAAATCCTTACACTGGCTCCTTGTAGCTCAGACTTTAAAATACTGTTGTTGGTTTATAAGTTGCTGAAAGGCACCAAAATGCACTAAAGATCTGTTGTTGATGTATCAACCTTCCAGACCTTTCAGGTCTTCTGGTTCTGCTCTGCATCCCCAGAACCAGAGAAGCAGCATTCAGCTTCTGTGCACCACAAATCTGGAACAAGCCTCCAGAAAACCGCGAAACATCTGAAACTCCGAGTTCCTTTAAATCAAAACTAAAAACCCAGCTTTTTAGAGTTTCTTTTCAGCCGTAACAAATGAAACATTGACCAGCATATTTGATGTGTATGATTTTGCTGATGGCACTCATCAAGATGTATTGTTTGTTCAATTGTTGACTGCATGGTGTTTTATGATGTAAAGCACTTTGCACTGCTTTGCTGCTGAATTGTGTACAAATATACTTAATTGATTGATACTCACCTTAAGTTAAATTGAACAACACTCATTATGTTTTCGTACTTTGACCCAAATTGCATTTTTTTCTTTCTTTCTGGTAATTATGAAAAGGTTGCCTTAAAGTTTTCTGACGATAAAAATCTCCCTACTAAGTTCCCTTCAGCATTTTATTCATTTATATCTGTCTTCACAAAAGGGATTAGCTTTTGTTAATCCATTAATTTATTCAGTCACTTATTATTGTATCTAATTAATGTGGCTGCACGTTTATTTCTCCTGCTACAGATCCTTCAGATTTGCCTAATTTGTGTCTTGTTTTTGTCGCCAGAGTTTGTGGAACAAGTTCTTCCAGGATAAAGAGCTGAAGGGGATGATCAAGCAGGACGTTTTTAGGACGTATGCAACCGTGTCTGTTTTTTTAGCTTACATTTTCTGCTGCTAGCATGAAATCACACATTTGTTTTTATCCTCCTTTAGATTCCCTGAGATCTGTTACTTTCAGAACGAGGACGTGAGGACCAAACTGACCGATATTCTCTTCTGTTATGGCAGAGAGAATGAGCAGCTGCTCTATAAACAGGTGTCACCTTTTGTTTTCTTTCTTTGGCTGAGTCATAGTGTTGATGATCATGATTTTTGGATGGGTGAGGCTGTTAAAAAGTGAAGGATTTATTTTCTTAATCTATTTTCTTTCATAATCTTTTTTTTTCTTTTCGTTCTTACTCTTTCCTTCTACTTCCTTTCTCTTTTCTCTTACTTTGTTTCTTACTGCTTTTCCCTTTTTATTCTTTTTCTTACGCTTTCTTACTTGTAGTCTGTTACTTTCCTTCTTACTTTCTTTTTCTCTTTCCTATCCTTCCTTTATATTTTACTCTTACTTGCCCTTTTGTACTCTTATTTATTTCTTTTTCTTACTCTTTCTGTATTTATTCTTTCTCTCCCTTCTTTTCTTAATAGCAATTCTTGCTCTTTTCCTTTTCTGTCTTCCTTTCTTTTTTTCTTTCTTCCTCTTTCATTTGCTCTTTTTTCTGTCAAAATGGCTACAAGCACCCAGAAGGACCCTGTAAAGATGCAGAACAAAATGTGTAGTATCGACCCTGGTCTGTGTTGAGGCTCTCCATTCTTGAGGAGCTCAAGCTGAAGAACAAAATGCCTCCGTAACCTTATTGTTATCAGTGTCAGTAACAGGTGCCAGCGAATAAATAGATGGCTAGTAAAACATCTACTTTCCAAACTGGAAGTGACACATGGCGAGGCATTGGCTAATAATATCTAAATTAAAGCTGCCATCAGGAATTAGAAACCTCGTGCATCATTATTAAAAAGACTGATCACAAATGAAGCATGCTCTTCTATCTATCGCTACCCCTATAGCTCCGTCTCTGTGTGTGTGTGTGTGTGTGTGTGTGTGTGTGCAGGGGATGCACGAGCTGCTGGCCCCCATAGTGTTTGTGCTGCATTGTGACCATCAGGCCTTCCAACACGCCAGCGAGACGGCCAGCCCCAGGTCAGTGTGTGCTGAATCCGTTTCCCTTTAGTTCCAGCTAACGTCTGCTTCTCTGCAGTCGGCAGATTCTGATTTTCATTTTTCCCTGCAGTGACGAGATGAAATGTCTGTTGGATCCTGCGTACCTCGAACACGATGCCTAGTGAGTGCAGAGCGCATTAAGGTTTCTGGCTTGTGAAAAGTGTTGTCGTCTCATTGCTTGCCTCTCTCGTATTCGCGCCTCACTCGTGCCCCGTTCTGCGTTCAGCGCCATGTTCTCACAGCTGATGGAGACGGCGGAGCCGTGGTTCTCCACCTTCGAGAGGGAAGTGAGGAAGGTCAGTGTGATTGCGCTTCGAGAAACGGCGCTCTGTGATTGTGCCGCATTAGATTACACCGACATTAAGTAATAATCCTGAATCAGAGGCCCTGCTTGATTTGATGCCACTCGGCCTGTTGCCATGGTAACAGCAGATGCAGTTTAATGTTCAGGTTACCAGAGAATAAGCAGAGGCTTTATCAGACATAAGACTGGCTGTATGAGTTTCCAATATGTGTTTAATACAAAGACAACCGTACAAAGAGATGCATATTTTAATAATTTCTTTAGAAATTATTAAACAGACGCGTTTCATGGGAATTTTGTCCTGGAAAAAGCGCCACTATCCGCCTCTTTTTGCTTCGTTTGAAGTGAACTGCAGTAGAAAGTGGGAAGCTGGACCAACTGTAACCTGATTCAGTTCTGCTGTGGCATCTAAAAGCAGACCACGAACGTGGAGGCTGTGAAGTAAAAATTAAATTACTTGCTGTATGGTTTCCTATAAAATGATCACGCTCAGTTTGGCAATTTAGGAATAGCAAGCTGTGCTGCTCGTAAGAGAAACGGTACCTACAAAGACGATTGGTGCGAATTCATAAGTAAACAAGCACAGAAAGAAATTCAGCCATGAGTGTTATTGTAGACAAGACTGAAGATAATAATGAAAGTTTTGAATTTAAACAACAGAAGCAACAAAACATTCTTCAAATTCTTTGTACACTTTGAACATTTTTACATTTGAACAAATTACATCCATACAATCTATTAATAAAGTCCTATTGTCTGCAGAATTGAATTGAAAATTAACCTATCAGAAATAACAGTTCATCTTTGTATAAGTTATATTTTACAATATTACTGTAAATCCAACTGAGAACCTTTGGAACTGGTGTTTTCAGGCGTCCAATCGGACTGAGTTTGAGCTTTTTTGTAAAGATAATGGCCAGATATTCGATCTCTAGATTCACGAAGCTGGTAGAAACACACACAAATAATGGCTGTACATATTTTTCACTCAGACCGGGTGAATTAAAATGCATGTCTCACTATTTAGATCATTATTTGTAAGGAAAAAAATAAAATAAAAAGCGATTAATCCTTTTCTTTCCACTAACAATTATGCAATGCAAGTTGTTTTATCACGCAAAATTTTAATTAAAAATGCACAAGTTGCAATGTGACAAAATGTAAAAAGGTTTAACCACTAATAATTCTTGTGCTAGACGCTGAAACGCATGCTGTTTGTTCACTGGTTAGGTGTCATGCATGTTAATCTGCCCGTTTCGTATGTTCATGTTTCTCCGCAGGGTAAGGAAGAAATGCTCACCAGCATCCCCTTCGCCCGGCCCCAGGATGCTGGCCCGTCGGTCGCCGTGGTGACCAAAGTGAACCGCATCCAGGACCAGCTGGTGAAGAAGCACGACATCGAGCTCCACATGCACCTGAACCGGCTGGAGATCGCTCCGCAGATCTACGGCATGTCAGTAGCTTCTTCTTCAGCTTAACCTCAATCTTTTCTCATATCTGCACAGACGCCCCTATTTAGTTTGTACCCCCCCCCTCCCTGTCTCCCAGTCGGTGGGTTCGCCTGCTGTTCGGTCGTGAATTTCCCCTCCAGGACCTGCTGGTGGTGTGGGACGCTCTGTTCGCCGACAGCATCACTCTGGATCTGGTGGACTACGTCTTCGTGGCCATGCTGCTCTACATCCGAGATGCTCGTACGCTCCATTTATTGCCCAGATCCTCCAGTGAAGAAGCCATGTGTTGGCCTTTGTGGCATGTAATTTGATAAGACACTTGTGAGCTGAAGAATCACATTTACTCTGCTTCATTTAATCAGATGAGGTCGTATTTCTTGAAGCAGAAGGCAGCGATACATTATTTCTGCTATACATATAGGCAGGTTGGGTTATGGTTTTTTATTTTTTCTTAGTAATCTAGTATTACCTGAAGATGCGTTGCATTTAAATTTGCACTTATAATTTGCACTTTAAAATCTGCAACAGAGACAGAACATTGATGGCTTTTACAGCTTGTGCAGTTTTGTACTAACTTAAACTTGTATTAAAGAGCAAAAAATAGTTTTTTTTACACTTGTTTTTGTTTTCCTAGTAATCGCAAGCAACTTCCAGACCTGCCTGGGATTACTGATGCATTACCCTCCCCTAGGCGACATCAACGCTTTACTGCAAAAAGCTCTGTTCCTCCGAGATCCCAAAGTAAGCCGACATTACACCAGAAAAGCAACATTTTGTTGACTGTCCCAGTTCGCCAGCTAAGTTCCGTTACATCGCCACTCCATTCAAATGAGGAACAGAAAGTGAGCTATGTTGAAACAAACGTGGAGAGTGTTACGAGTCTTCAGAGTCAAGGCCGTGTCTGCTCCTGCTTAAGAAGGGATTTGCTCGACTTTTCCTGTAGCACAAGGAGAAGATTTGCCAAACTTAACCGCCCACATGGAAAGCAGTGGGTGGGAATCCTCCAGCAACACTGTATCCAAAAAGACATCTTGTTGTGCTGTGACACTGTGAATGAATGATAAGGGGGGGAGGAAAAAAAATTGTAAAAAATTGGCGGTGAATGTTTTATTTCATCACACTTCAGCTGTTGGGTGGTTTTGACCGTGAGATCCTGAAGCGCTGGTTGGAGATTAAATTTCAGTAAACTGTATGGAGTTGCCTGGATACAGCAACTTAAAAATTTAAAAACCAACACCAGGCATCAATACTGTGATGTCAGTTAGATGAATCAGAATAAATACTGAATAGATTTCACATAATTGATTATAAATTACATTTCTTTGATTACATTTGTGTAATTTTGTTGTATATTTACTGAAATACCTCCGCCAATGGAAAACATACTTCAGGTTTATAATCTTTATATGGTCCAAATGGCCTTTTATTTTTCACCATAGTGACATAAAAATTATAAATATTAGAATATTTTAGAATTTATATATACATACTAATATATATATATATATATATATATATATATATATATATATATATAATACTATTTATATAATTATATATATATAATTATTTTTTTGTTAAGTTAGACATGAGGTGATGTTGGTAGTTTTAAAGCTGAATTTCTACTTTCCACTCTTGCACTGAGATTAGGTAATTATTTTTATGCTGTATTAGAAAAAAGTAACAAATGAGGAAGATATTTTGTGCTCAGTGTTTAGTTTTTTTTACCTTGGTAAAATAAAATACAAAGATGATCCAGATTTCTTAGCGTTCAGCATTAATTAAACTTAACAAAGTTGTATGGATGAAAAAGCCTCATAAAATATAACAGATTATGGCAAAAATAAATTCAGAAAACCTGCAGATGGATATTATTTTAATCATATAACTGCATTTCGTTATTTTGATAAATTAAATAAAATGACTTAAGATTTTAAGTTAAGTAGGTTCAAAGTCTAATCTAAAATTGACTCAAAAGTAACTTTTTTGCCTTAAAAGGAAAAACACTAAAAAAGTTTTCCGTTCACTCTGCTTTTCATAAGCATTTTATTCCAGATGGGAAAAAGAAACAAAATTGCCCAATTTGTGCCTGTTCTGAAGTTTTCTGGATGAGTTTGATTATTTTTTTCCATTATTAAAGCTCTTCAGAATCTAGTAAAAGTTTTTTTTGTTTGTTTTTTTAATCCTTGCTTTCAATTTTGTGGTTGTTGAGTTTTAAATTGCACTATAATTATAACTGCACATGAAGTGAAATGTTCTGAAATGGCCCAGTGTCTGGTATCAGGATGAAAACGTTGCAGTTCCCACAGTGAAGGCGCCTGGTTGTCGCGGCAGCTGCTTCCTCCTGCTGCAGTATCAGATAATGTGGGACCATCTGACTATCTAATCTATCCAGCCTCATTTCTCTGAAACCTGTGACAGCAAAGCACTGCATTGTTTAATACTGGGTTGATCTTAAATTTCGGTCGGGTTTTACAGCCTGAATTAGCACCCTCCATAGGTGTTTCTGCAGTTATGCAGTCATGCATGGCCACAGCTTGTAGGTTGTTTCCTCTGATCTTCATCACACACTCACAGATTTATTGTTTTCTTTCTCTCATGTAGAATAATCCACGCCCGGTGAACTACCAGTTTCAGCAGAACCTGGATTACTACAATACAAGAGGAGCCGATCTGATGAACAAGACACGGTACAGAGATTTTAAAAGGTTTGGTTTAAGCTCCAAATATACATGGTGATGCTTCACTTTAGTTGGCAGATTTTAGTTTATTTATGAAAGTGTTACTAAAACCAGAAGACAGTGTGTCTGGTTTATTTTGACCTTTTCATTGATTCATGTTTCTCAAGTCGCTCTGGTGGGTCTCAGTTTATTTAGGTTTATTCCACTGTTGAAGCAGCTACTTTAACTCTCTTTCTCTTTTAAATATTCGACTTATTTATCTTCAAGTAAGGTCTCAAAAAGTAAAAGATTGTTATATTAGACCTTGTTTTTGTTTTAGAAATTCTCTTTAAAAAAGAAAGAAAAGCTTTAGCTTATGTTAAATTCGGTTAGCTTTAAAATATTACATTTTAGAAATGGACAGTTAGAAAACATGGATATACTCAGATTTTTAAGAATCTGTCATGTTTTGTGAAAATGTAAACTGAAGCACATGACTTGGTCTTTAGGATAATAGATAATGTCCTTTTTGCCTATGTGGATTCATATAAAAAACATTTATACTTATGATGATGTAATCAACTTGCCACCGATCAAAGTCATTCAGTTTTTTCTTGATTGTGACCTAGTCGGTCTTTAAACACATCAGCATGTTTTGATTGATGACGTAACATCAGAATCTCTTCATCATCCTGGACAAAGTTCCAGTGTAATTTTTCTGTTCATATGTTGCTGCCCCGTCTGTATCCATAGGTCCGCCTCTACGGCAAAAGCCGCTCCGCTGAACATCAACAAGGTGTCCAGCAGCCTGCTGAGCTTCGGCAGGAAGCTCATCGCTCCAGCCATGTCGGGCGTGTCCAGCAGCGTTGGCCCCATCAACAGCGAGGTGTACTCCTCGTCCTCCTCCTCTTCGTATTCCTCCTCGTCCTCCTTCACGCCTCCTGCCTCGGCGCCGGCGCCCGCCCTGTCTCACCCGCTCGCTGAGCCCTCGGCGCCGCCGCCGCAGGTCCGAGGCCAGACGCAGAACTACCGTCTGCTGAAGTCTGAAAGCATGCCGGTCCAGCTCAGCAAAGGTGAGGACCAAGAGACGGCGGGGAGTGGGGTGACAAAGCTAATCAGGACAACCAACTCCTCCTGCTTTTCTCCCATATATTAATGTGTATTTTCGTTCCCAGTTAAAACGCTAAAGTCTTCTCTGCATGTTCTTGTTAACACCGACCACCTGAATGTGCGTGTGCAGCCACTGGGGTGTGTGGTTGTGGCTACATCAGCTTTGACTCTCCTGTCTGTTAGATGGAGTTTCAGGTGCAGTGTCTCAGGGCTCTCTCCCAGAACAGACTCTTACTGACACACAAGGTAACCGCTAACAAGGCAACTGCTTGTGTGCCATGCAACCCCTCCCGCTTCCTCTCCCTCAAATTTAGCCATGCTTTTGCAACTCCATTAGCCTCTTTTCAGCAAATGCGTCTGTTCCTCACTGTTCATCTGTTTGCTCGTGTGCTGCTGTGTAAAATGCAACATGTTGCTGTAGAACAGACCCGAGTCCTGCATGTGGATGTGACTGTAAGCCTTAACCAGCAGGGGGCGATCACAGCTTGAATGTGACGGATGAGTCTTTAGCTGCCATAATCACTGTGTATACTGTCATGTTTTTAATGCTGGATCTGATGGCTGTAAATGTGCTTTGAATTCACTGATGTATGGAATATATTTATTAATAGAGTTACACTTTGTAGGATCTCAGATTCATCTCAAATAGATCTGGTTTGTAGATGTTTCACTGCAGCTAGTAGGTGGTATGGTTTTAAGTTCTGATTATCCTAAATTAGTTTTTTCAGAGTCTGTTAGCCGTAACAGAAATAAACCCTTGAGATATATTACTTTGTGTAATGGGTCTTTAAATAATGAGTCTCCCTTTTTAACCCTCAACTATCATGAGGACACTAATGTCCTCATGGATCCACTGACTTGCATTCATTTGATCACATCCACGTGTTACAATATCTCACAATGTTCTGAATTTTAGTCGATTCCTCCATCTGCATTTTCCCAATTACTAAAGTCAGGAGAACCAGAATGTTGCAGAGTATTTTTAATAAAAATGTGTTAAACAATTTTTCCTTTCTTTCTTTTTTCTTTATTGCTTTGCTTTTTGTGATCATTTGAAGTCAAAATCGAAACATAAATTCTGTTAACTCGAAAGCTCAAAG
The DNA here is from genome assembly GCA_903066825.1 of Alfaro cultratus. Lineage (NCBI taxonomy): Eukaryota > Metazoa > Chordata > Actinopteri > Cyprinodontiformes > Poeciliidae > Alfaro > Alfaro cultratus. The sequence continues at coordinate 174,732 of CAEFZX010003157.1, forward strand.
TCTGGGAGCGGTCAATTGAAGGGCAGAGTCACGACTTCTAAAATATTTAAATTACAAATGATTTGTTTTCTGATATATATTGAAATCCTGACTTTAACGCCTAAAAAATCAGCAGATTCTCAAAGGATTTATAAAAAAAAGTTTGGTTTTTTTAATAAGATTTCTCTTTTACTAGCTATGGAAATTTCATAATTCGTCTGCTGTGCTTCATTTGATCACCCAGACAACAAAAATGAACAAAATGTACTCCTCAGTTTAATGTTTTAAGGAATAAAAATATGACTCAAGATTTTTTTTATTTTATTTTTTTCAATCTTCTCACCTTTTCTTCCCTCCATCTTCCAAAGGCCAAAGCTCCAGGACGGTCAGCTCCTCCCCCAGCACTGAGAGCCTTTCTGGTGGGCGGGGCCAGTCCACTGAGTCCCCGCCTCTCCCGCCCTCCAGAGGGAGTGATGTCAGCTGCTCGTCTCCTCCCCTCTCGGCCACCAAGAAGGAGTCATTCTTCAACATCACCCGCTCCCGATCCCACAGCAAAAGCATGGGCAAGAAAGAGACGGTGAGCTGTTTACCTCGCTGTGCGCTTAGCTTAGCAGTAACCTTTAATTCCTAGCCTTCATTCGAGCTTTGTTGTGTTTTTTTATTTTTTTATTTTATTTTATTTATTTATTTTTTTGTTCATTGAAAGGATGAGGATCTGGAAGCCCAGGTGTCCTTCCTGCAGGGCCAGATTAACGACCTGGAGGCCATGAGCAAGTACTGCGCCAAGATGATGAATACGCACATCTGTGAGTTCCGATGCCGCTCCTTGAGTTATTTATTTCCTGTGATAAAAAACACAATATTTATCTCTACATCTAAATTCTTGTCGACATTAAGTGGGGTCAGGATGTTTAAGTTTTGTAGAACTACTTGATTTGGTGGCATTTTAAGAAAGGAACTTCCCTGCAGGTAAAATCCAGGAAGTGATTCTGCAAGAGCACCTGGAGAAAGAAGATGAAGTCCTCGTCTCTCTAGCTGGACTTAAACAGGTAGGGGGAAAAACATATTTTAATTATGGATTCTACAGTTTGACTCTCCAGGCTTCAGCTTTTTCTGTTTGTTTTTATGTAATAAAATGTCGTCAGATCAAAGACATCCTGAAGGGAGCGCTGCGCTTCAACCAGAGTCAGCTGGAGGCCGAGGAGAACGAGGAGATCACCATCGCTGATGACCACTACACCTCCACCGCCGCAGCGACAGAAACCTCCCTGGACAGCGCGCGTCACCTCGGCGAGCGGCTTCAGGGGGGCGACAGCACGCAGAGCAGAGACTCCTATCTGGACCGGGGCGCGAGTACGGACGAGAAGGAGGAGGAGGAGGAGACGGCGACGACCCCGCCTGAGCAGCAGGTTATTAGATCGTTAGTCTTTTTTTTTTTTTATATCGCTTGAAGGTTTTTAGGTGAAAACAGCTACGGTAATCTTTATTACTTTGGGATTTTATGTGCTAGGTCGGTTTTAAAAAATCGGTAGCAATAGACATCTGAAAAGTGTGGAATGCATTTGGAGTCAGTACATTTAAACACTTTTTACTTCAGCCACAGCAACAAAACGGTTAGAATTTGTGCTCAGCATTGTTGCATAATTATTTTCTCTCATGCCCCCCCCCAAATTGAAATACTATCGAGAATCAGATCATATTTACTTATATGTACAAACCACTGGCACCAATTCCATAACATTATAATCAAAACAGATTAATAAAATGAGTTGCAGCTGATTTTATGAGCCTCAAAACAAGTTCGGAGTTCAGTGATTCAATGTGCGTTTTTAGATTAATGCAGTCAAACTTTTTTTAACTTTTAATTGGTAAAGGTAATTAGTACATTGATAACATAGGTTTACCTATGTTTTATATATATATATATATATTTTTTTTTTGCAATTTCTTCAGCCTTTTTTTTTTTCAAAAGGTATAGCTTTTTAATATTGTGCAAAACTTGCAACAATGTTAGTTACAGCAGCTTGTCAGAAGTGATGAAAAATGCGTAACATGTTGCATTCACACTAGGCTTCTTCTGCGCCCTGTTTTTTTCCCATGAGCTGCAGTTACTCGCTTACGACGTAGTTTTGCCTGTTTATTTTTAATATGACAAAGTCGTAATCAGATCACACCAAACTGCGTTAAACTGAGGAATACTAAGCATATTATGAAGATATAGCTGGCATCGGTTTCACAGATAAGACAATAACCTTTTAACACATCAGCATCAAATTATCAGGACTTTGAAACAATTATTTAAACGACTGTCCGCTTCGAAGAAAGAACCACGGACTTGCCAAACTGGTCAAGTCGAATCTTGATAACGCCACCGAAGCTTTTTTTTTTTTTTTCTTCTAAGAATTTTACCGGCAATGTTGCATCTTTATACTGCGAATAGTATAACTGTTCTCGTAACATTGTGACTTTATTCCTATATTTAAAAAATAAAATCATAGTCCGGCCCTAATACTCCATATTACTTCCTTTACTCATTAACTTCTGACTCGGTTTCTCTCTCTCTCTCTCTGTGTGTGCGTATATATATATATATATATATATATATATATATATATATATATATATATATATATATCTCCTCAATGTGTTGATCTCTTTAAATCTCCTGCCTACAGGTGCCATCGTCTCTGGTCTCCGAGGGAAAGAACTGGGACGATTACATCCTGGTGTCTCAGGACGGAGACCTGCTTGCCGAAGGGAGGGAAGCCGAAGGAAAGCTGCCGGTGAGGCGAGGGCGCGCCGCTGTGCGAATGGAGCCCGAAGGCTCATCTGGGACTTTTCACGATCCCTTGATGACTGGCGCCACATCGGGCTCCTCCAGCCCGGAGGAGGGCTCCACCAACAGCAAGGACTCCGACTTCACCATAGTTAACCCTAACGACCTGTGAACGGACGCCAGTTCTCCCTCTCTTGCACCCGTTCTGGACGTCTGATGAAACTGAGTTCACAGGGTAGGGAACCACCTGCTGTTGGTGCCATACCACTAAAAAGTTGCACATGTGTGGACTGTGATATGGAGAATCACAAATGCCCCTACTCTTCATCTCTTTAGCCATCATCTGTACCATGCAAGTCCTGTCTGAACTGATGCTGTAAGCTGTCTCATCCAACGCCTGCTTGGCCTTTTTATGGGTTGCTTCTTCTCCCCCGCCACCTGTTTCCTATTATGATTATTGTAGTGCCATTCTCTGTAGAGAGAGGGCGCTGTTGGACTGCTTTACTCCATCACTACACGGTTATACTGAAGGACCTGAGACTGCAGTTTTCCTGCAGGGGAAAACTTTCTCCTCCTGCACTGCTGATTGGAAGTGTTTTTTGTATGAATGCGGAGATCCAGCCATACTTCTGCCTGTGGTGTGTATGCGTGTGTGTCCTCATGGAGGACGCCGTCTTCTCCGATACTGTAACAAAAAGGACGAGGTTCTCCGCGTTGCCGTCGAGGGCAGCTTTCTCCCGCTTCTAAACCAGTGCCTCTGACCATTCTTCTCTCAGCCAAACAAAACCTAACTCTGTGATCTTGTTTTTTGTTTTTTTTTTTTATTGTCTAGAATTAATATTTTTTAACCCTTTAGATTGTTGATTTTCACGATAAAGTGATTAAATTAAGGAATGAGTCTGATTTAATCTTTGTTTTTAGATCTTGTCTAGTTGTGGACATTTTAATGTGATAAGTCGGTTCTCGCGTCGGATGTGGGTTGTTCTGTTCTGTGCGAATTATGTGCGGCGGCACGCAAAGAATGTTCCTCCAGCTGCCCGTTCAGCATAATTAAACCTAGATCAATAAAACTATATTGCTCTTGCTACAAGCTGACTGCTGTCTGGGGAGTACTTCTCTTACTTTTAAAACACATTAAGCCATTGAGGTTGAGCGGATTTTGTTTTACCCAGCTGTCCACAATATGCAAATGCTTTATACTCATCTGCATGAATAATGTTCAGTCTTCAAGAAACAATCAGGGAATTCTTGTTGTATAAACATTTTTAACTTTAATTTTGTATTACGTATGTGTATATATATATATACACACATACACATACACACGTACACCCATACACACACATACATACGTACATACATACACATATATACACACACTATATATATATATATATATATATATATATATATATATACTATTCTTGAAGTCTTTATGTACCCAAACAATTTTTTTTTTTTTCAGATTTTCTAATAAGCACCTAAGTATGGGAGACTTAATTGAACTCCATATATTTAAAGAAAACAATCCAGACTGTAGCTTGAAACGAATTTGCCTCTGCTACGGAGAACTTTCGGAAATCTGCTCCATAGAGGTCCAACACCATTAAGATTCATTATTTCTCAGTCAGTAACTCCAACACATCCATTGGTACTACTACTACTACTACTACTACGGCTCCAAACAGAAAACTGAACGCCCGCCACATAAGTGGTACAACTCAATGAATCCGTCTCGCCTGATTTAATCAAATATGATACAATTCTCCAAAATATGTGTATGTATGTACGTGTGTGTACATGTGTATGTGTATACATATATGTATGTAAAATGAGGGGAAGAAAGGCTCTTCTGCAACCTCCAATAGGTTTTCTTTAGATTAATCCATATTCCCACACCATGATGCTACTGCCACCATTTTCCCTGGCGGACGAGACGTCTAGAGTCGCCGCGTCTCTGCAGCTTCTGCAGAGATACCACGTGGGGTGTTCGAAAATGAATTCTGAACACTTACAATTTAATTACATTGCGGGTGAGGAAAACCAGGTTTTAACATATTTTGTCAGTCCTGTGAGGTATGTGATCGAATCTAATTTGGTGCAAAACTCCAAAGGACTTGAAAAATGAAGAAAGGTTGCGGTGAGACATGCTGAAGCTCCACCGTTCTGCTCGTTAATGTCGACTCCTTCGTCCCCCCAATGAATTCTTCAAGCTACAAATGAGCTCCGTTAAGCTTACTAACAGCACATATGCAGAGGGCCATATGTCTGCCTCCCATACCCAGCAGTGGAGCGTCCCCAGCTGTCTCCTCAGCCCCACACACAACTTATGATAAATGAATGAATATTAGAAAGCACTTGCAGAAAAATAGAAGAAAACACACACAAGTATTAGTCACTTTGGGAAAAACAAAAAACAAAAACGTGTTTATTTCCATCCTGACCGTTACCGGTCGAGTTTTATCTACTGCCACAACACTAATACGCATCTGGAATGGTTTTTTTTGTTTTGTTTTTTCCATTCAGAATCAATAACTTATGCAAAATATTCTTTACAGCAAAAAGGATAGAATAAAATATTAAAATACTGTACAGTGTTTTGAACGCAAAGTAAACGCTTTCGACAGCAATGGCATCGGTTCCCTGGAGGCAGACATCAACACCTATGGAGTTGATCAGTATGGCAGGTATAATAAGGAGGGTTTAAGTAGCTCATGGGACCTGGGGGATTCTGGGAAATACAAAAATATAGGGAATACAAAAATTGTAATATATATAGAAATACATTACAACAGCTGAATGTAATTCAACTGTTGTAATTTAATTCAACAGTTGAATTAAGTTACCGTTGAATTTAATTCAACAGTCAGAATGTTGCCTTACTGTTTGTAAGACAACACTCAAAAGGGGATGTCAGGGGGTTAGGAAGGTGAGGTTTGGTGCAAAAACAATCTCATGGCAACTGAGTTTAGAGCAGCAATGCGGGAGCAAAACGGCGCTCGGTAAAAAAAAAAAAAAAAAAAAAAAAAAATGAAGCTGAAGACACAAGGCTCCACTGGTCCGCACAACGATGGCTGACGACTTCAAATATCTAAAGATTTACATACAGAGTAGGTTTTCTTTAACTTAAAGGGCAAGGTGTCCTGTTAACTGACCTGGTTTGTTTCCTAAACAAGAAATTGATAGACCCACCTCAATGTTGGCATGTAAAAATGGCACACTTAAAACCTAGAAAAAGTTCACATGAGAGGGAGATCGTTAGCATTTGGCAGGTTTACAACAGTACAAACAGCAGAAACTTGGCTTCAAGTCTAACTACATTCATCTCTCCGCCGCTGCGATTCTAGGATCTCATCACTGCGATTGTATATTCAAGATTTTTACTTTCATGAACACTTTTGTCGGTCTCGGATCTTAAATGCTGCGACGCTCCCAAACGGCTTTGGGGAGCTTGAGAACGAACTGGTGGCATGCGAAAAGTTCATCGCAGCAAATATGGCATCGCTGAGGCGAGGCGTCTCATGCGCTCGTGTTGTCATCCGGGCCTCGTCCCGTTTGGGAGCGAACACGTCTCAGTCCTCCCCCCTCCTTGCTGAGGTTTCCGGTCAGAGCGGCGTCGTGCACCTGCTTCATGTTCTCCTCCACTTCGGCCTTGGCGTGTTTGAGCAGGTCGGCCTGGCCCTGAGGCAAAGAGGAGGAGAGATCGGAGGGATGTGAAATTTTGAAGCTGGAGGCAACAAGATGTCACGGTAAACTTTCTATGACACTTCTTTTTCTTTTTTTTCCCCCCCTTTAACGTGTGGGAAGGAGTGGCTTACCTTCAGGATGGTGATGTTCCAACTGAAGCTCTCCAGCGCTCGACTAACCTTGGAGCCTTTCAGCCCTTCCTTCATCGCCAGGCTTTGCAGCTTTTCATGAAACTCCATCGCTACAGAGGAAAATAAAACAAAGGCAAACATTATGACTTTTGAAATATTACTATGCCAACATGGCTAGTGGGCACAAAAAGGTTTACATGTGTCCAAACATAATGGAATGATTGGGAAATTGTACATCGTCAAAATCTCAACATAAGTATCTGGGTCACTTTTAAAGAGCTCCCATTCTGAATAGAGCGTGTGTATCGGGATCAAGGGTGTGGAATTCACAACGTTCAACATAGCCAGACTTGGTTTTGATACTTTTACTGCAACAGTGTGGCTTTATTTATTTACTCATTAAATACTAAAAGAACAACTAATCACCTGGAAATGAAGAATGCTCTTTCTAGCACACCATTGAAAAGATACTTGGATATGGTTACAAATACAAGTATCAGATGGATGTGAATTTCCCTTAAAATCTGAAAAGAGAAATTTTATTCAAATTTTATTCGATTCAGAGGAGGGGCGAGCATTTCACCAGTGCATAAATGGATCAGTCTGCCTATAGATTTGGAAAGAAAAGTCTGCTGTGGTCCAACTGCTTCACGGATTTTATTGGATTATTGGAAGATGGTGCTTTGTTTAGTCCCCCTTGCTCAGTTTTCAACAGGCATTCGAGAAAGGCGACCTATTCAAGGAAAACTTCAGGAAAATGAACGATAATGAGATTATAGTCAGGACCACGTCATTCAAAGCAGTGACTCAAGTTTTGTTTTTTTTCACCTGAAACCCTTTGAAATGACTATAGCAGGTCGCTGCGCTGCATTCTAAGCCTAACTTAAACATGAACGGGAGCAGAATCCTACTTACAGTACAGCCCACCCTGGCGCCATTTACCGCAATATATTTGGAGCTAAATGCAAGATTTACCCTCTGACTTTCCAGAAACAAACTTTAGATATTTCTTGCAGAAAGGAAGCGCAACCATTTCCCTCAAGGTGATCTTTGTTGTGCTCAGTATGTGTGTTTGTGTGTGTGTGTGTGTGTGTGTGTGTGTGTGTGTGTGTGTGTGTGTGTGTGTGTGTGTGTACGGGCGGCACTTCGGCTTGTTTTAACTTGGCTTCAACGCCTTTGGCTTTGCTTTATGTGTAGGAATTTAAATTGAAGGATCATGCCCTAACCAACAACACCAACAAAATAAACTAACTTTTTTTCCACCCCTATTTTATTATTTGTGTGTTTAATAGACAGCGAGGATGATACGAGGAAACTGTCAAGGTACTTTTTCCACTTTACTCTCAAAGCACCTTGGCATGTATAGCCGAAAAACCATCCGGATGTTTAAACTTGCATGACAGAAGGTTTCTTCAGCTAGAAAAACTGTAAAAATGCCATCTTCGTAATTTAGATTTGCAGTTCAAAGGACAAGTAAAAAAAATAAATGGCCACACCTGATGAATGTACAGTAGTCTTAAAGGACTAAATGAACCACTTGTAAGTAAAAGCCTCCAGTAATTTTTCTTTCTGTCGACAAAGCACTAAATATGACCCTGTTGTGTCTGAACTTTTGACTGTGAAGTTTTGTATTGAAGTTTATCAGATTTCATTTCTGGATGAAATGTAAGTAATTCTTGGAGTGTTAAAACTGTTGTACCAACTTTATCCAATAAGTTCTGGGCAAGCTTTTTTTTTTTAATGCAAGATGGCATGAAAACGTCTAGGAATAAATTTGCGAATCACGGTGAACTGGTGGCGCTCGTGCAAACACGGAAGCCATACAACTACGGTGTTGAATTATTTTTTCAAAACAGCAAATAAGAATCAGCCTTTGATAAAGATGTGTGCACAAAAGGATCTTTCCAAACCCCTTACCTGAAGGCAAAGGAAAAACAAGTCAAAACCAGGGTGACGTGAGTGCTTTGCAGACATCAGAGGCAGACCAAGAAGAGGTTTCACAACACTTAAGCAAAGGCGAGCATGGAAATCTGAGCAACGTCTGATGAAATCTGCATAATAAAACCCCAACAAGACAGGATCTCAGAGTCCAGCCTGCAGCTACTCAGAGCGTGTGTGCACCAAGTTGTTTCCTTGTGTCTGGCTTCCTCTGGCCGCCCCGGGCCACTGTCCCGCTGTTACCATGGAAACCCAAAAGTGGGTTAACATGGGGCAAAGCATCACAGTGAGCCGTCAGCAGAACCTTGACGTTTAGCATGCTAAGTAGTGGGCCTCTTTCTCTCACACACGCAGAGAGAGGAGGGCAAACGGGCTGAGGGCGAGTTCGATTCCTCACACGGTTCCTTCTCTGCACCTTAAACGTCTGCAAGCATGACCGCACACCTGCACACACACACGCACGCACACACACCAGTCCCTTCTCCACATTTTCACACCTACACAAGTTCCCTTAATAATAACCTTTACCACACAGTTGCTAGGTAACCCAAAGCAGTGTTGTTCCCTCTGCTGGCTTTCTTTCCGAGGGAGAAAAAAAAAAAAAAAAAAAAAAAAAAAAAAAAAAAAGAATGAAAACAAAAAAAAGAAAAAAAAACACAACAATTTTTTTTTTTTTTGAAATTGCAAAAAAAAAATAGAC